>SEMN01001615.1:0-38788 GCA_005408345.1 Macquaria australasica
GGGGGGACCGGGGGTCCAGGGGGGACGGGGGGTCCAGGGCGGACCGGGGTCCAGCGGGGACCGGGGTCCAGGGGGGACCGGGGGTCCAGCGGGGACCGGGGTCCAGGGGGGACCGGGGTCCAGGGGGGACCGGGGGTCCAGCGGGGACCGGGGTCCAGGGGGGACGGGGGGTCCAGGGCGGACCGGGGTCCAGCGGGGACCGGGGGTCCAGGGGGGACCGGGGTCCAGCCCGTATTGCTCATTGAAAATATGAAATGTAATCTGATTTAATCCTGTCACAGAAACAATAGTTACTAAAATACAAATGAAGTTACAGATTATTTCTGTAAACAATTTGTAAATAAAAATAACAAAATAAAAATATTTTTATCTAATTTAATATTTGCATTCATTCTGTTAAATAATTTATTATTATAATAATAAAACATGAAATCAAATATTTTTTATTTCTCTTACAGATGTTTATTATTATTAAAATAATACAAATAAAACTACTTTTTATGCTTTCTGTTAGAGAAGTAATAGTTTATTTTACTACTAACAGAAACAAAGTCAGCACTAATTTTGTTGAAAATAAAGTTTCAGTTTTCAGAAAAAAGTCGTTTTTTATTCTTAAAATAGTTTCTTTGGTGTAAAATGAGGTTCAGGTGTGTAAAATCTGTAGTTTAACAGAACTACATCTGCCATGAGGCCAAAGTCCTCCCGCCTCCGCCAACCGTTTGGGTTAGATATGTCTGAGTGACGTCCCTGCTGACCAATGAGAAGCCGCGCTGCCGGCGGGGGGCGGGGCTTCTGGTCCCGTTCAGAGAAAGTGCCACGACTCTGCAGCCTGACAGACTCCGCTGAGGTGAGAAAACTCTACGCTCATTTAAAGCGCTTTAATTGTCCGCTGCTGAAACAAGAGTTTTATACTCAGAAAGGACTTCAGAGCGAAGTGAACAGGATGTTTTAATGTCAAGCGTTTTCATCCAGAATCCAGTGAAACTAAATGTATTTTTAAAGACTGACAAACATGTAACCTGTCTCCTCTTCCTCGGTGATTAATGTCGTTCAGAGTAAAGGATGAGACAGGCAGGCAGACAGACAGGCAGGCAGGCAGACAGGCAGGCAGGCAGGCAGGCAGACAGACAGGCAGGCAGGCAGACAGGCAGGCAGGCAGGCAGGCAGGCAGACAGACAGGCAGGCAGGCAGGCAGGCAGGCAGACAGGCAGGCAGGCAGGCAGGCAGGCAGGCAGACAGACAGGCAGGCAGGCAGGCAGGCAGGCAGGCAGGCAGGCAGACAGACAGGCAGGCAGGCAGGCAGGCAGGCAGGCAGACAGACAGGCAGGCAGGCAGGCAGGCAGGCAGGCAGGCAGGCAGACAGGCAGACAGGCAGGCAGGCAGGCAGGCAGGCAGGCAGGCAGACAGGCAGACAGGCAGTCTTCCTGTCTCATGCTGCTAAAGATGCAGGAAAAACGGTCTTTAACCGGTTTGAATGACCATAAAACTTTGTGGAAATGATCGATGAAAAGCAATTTATAAAGAGCTGAAATGATCAGTGTAGGTTCAGACTGCACGTGCAGTCCTCTGTGTTTATAAAGAGTTTTTAAAGTTTATTTTTGGTTTAAAATTAGTTTTAATGTGAAATTCTGCATCTGAGGTGGTCAGAGTTACATAACTGCTGTGTGTGTGTGCGTGTGTTCACTGTACAAAGGGTTAATTGTGGACTGAGACACGTCACTGTGGAAATTGACCTTATGATATAATCTGAATATATTTATCTGCTGTCAGCTGAAAAGTCTCAAATGATCAAACTTCTGTGGAGGAAACATTCAGATACTTCAGAAATACTCCGATAAAAGTACTGCATGCACAAGTACAGTTATAGAAGTATTGGGAACCAAATAAGTATTAAAAGTAAAACTGTCCATGTCAGTGTTGTATTATTATATAATGGACTCGTTATTATTGAAGTATTAATGTCTAAAGTATTAATACTGTGTAGAAGTATTTTAATGTTGTAGTTGGTCGAGTTGAAGCTTTAAATACTTCACACACTGTTGAGAAGATCAATTTAATAAACTGATCACATGTGACCTGCAGTGAAGTGAAAGTATCACACGTGTGTGAAGTATGAAGTACAGTTCATTAATCTATTGATCAATTGATTGTTTTCATCCATCGCAGACGTCCGAGGTGACGTCTTCAGATGTTTTGTCCGGCCAACAGACAGAAACTATTCATTGATTATCAAAATAGTTGCAGATTAATGTTCCGTCAATTTACAAATGTAGTGCTGCAACGATTTGATCAACAGAAAATTAATCAGCAACTAGTTTGATAATCGCTTAATTAATATCAATAATTAAAAATCCTCTTTTCTTCGTCACATGTGACCGTATGTGAATAAAACAATTATTATTATATCAGAAGTATTTGAATGCGTCACCTCAGGCTGTGGGAACGTTTAATGGTCACTTTCTGACATTTTATGACAAAACAATTAATCAATTAATCAGCTAATCATAACTTTGGTTTGTTAGACAGCATGAGCACCAGAGGATGAACACGAGTTTGTGTATAAGGATGATTCTTTGATAATTATCACTGCATCACCGTAAATTCTTATTCAATACGTCGTCATTAAAATGTGTTGAATTTGAACCTCAGGATCAATAAACAGAGTTCACGGAATGAAGGTTTAGGTTGAATCAGTGATGTTCTGCTGACGGTGAACTTTGACCTCCAGTCAGTGATCAGCAGGTAAACAACCACCAAGAGATTTAATATGTTCATATAAAGACCTGACTTGAGCTTTTTGTTGGTTTGTTTCCTGTTAACTTGTGTATTTGTGTATCAGTGAAGATTTATGACAGTGGATGGTGGAGAGCAGATAGCGCCACAGTGTGGTCATTTATAAAACTCAACCAGCTTCATTAACAGACAACCATTCAAAGTTATTGATTTGTTTCTTTGTCAAACGGTGTTTCTATATCAGATTATTGTAGGTGAGTAAGTGTGGATGCACATGTGAACTCTGAGTGTTCCTGCTGAATGTGATGGCATTTCTCCTCAAGGTGGCGCTACAGTGACATGGTTAATTGGGTGACACTCAAACGTCTAAAGTGTGACTAAGTTTAGCTTTCCTTCAGGCTACATGCTAAATGTCCCTTGTCTTTATCCTGCAGACTTCCTGTGTGGCTCTCTGATCAATCATGGACGTCTCCGACTCGCAGACACTCGGCTTCATGGTCTTTGGAGGCTTCATGATCATCTCGGCGCTGGGCATCGTCCTCGTCTCCATGCTCTCCATGAAGGAGACGTCATACGAGGAGGCGCTGGCCAAACAGCGCCGCCAGCTCATCCAAACACAGACCCAGAGAGCAGAGAAGAAGAAGAAGGACAAGACCCTGGAGAAGAAGAACAAAGCCAAGAAGAAGGAGGACCAGCCTGATGAGAAGCTCTCAGAACCAGGCAGTGATGGTGGTGAGGAGCCTGTGGTGGTGACTTGTACCGAACCAGAATCTGACCCAGAACCTGCTGCTGAGCCTGCTGCTGCCCCTGAACCCAAACCAACACCTGAACCAGAACCAGAAACCACTGTGGTTACCGCCACCACCATCGAGTCTCCTCCAGCCCCCTCACCAAAGGAGAAGAAGAAGAAGAAATCAGCCAAAGTGGAGCCAGCTGCTGTGGTGGAAACCGTTGCTAAGGAAGTTCTGGTCATGGCCATGGCGCCGGTGGTTGATGTTTCTCCGGTGAACGTTGTCACTGAAGTCACCAAGGAACCTTCTGCTACCAAAACTGAAGGACCCAAAGAGACCTCGAGCAAGAAGAAGAAGTCCAAGAACAAACCTGAGCCAGGTGAATACACTTATCAGTTATTATTGCCATAAATGTTTATGTTGTTTATCAACCGATATTGTTATCAGATATTTCTTACACTCAAATATCGATATCTGTATCGACCTCAGAGGCACCATATTGGATGGTTCTACTGTAAAATAATGTTTAATTAAATTATTGATTACAGTTAAAGTCTTTCAAATTAAAGCAGCACACTGAGAGTTGTGTTTTGTCCTGTTCTTTCCTGAAGTGACCGACTTGTCCAAGCTGCTGCCGTACAGCGAGCTGCTGTCCGCTGTGTCCAACATGACGCTCAGCGGTGATGAGATGCAAAAACTGATGGAGGTCCTGAACCAGAAGGCTGGTGTCCACCACAACTCCTGGCAGCTGGTAGATACACCGTGACAACACCAGCTACCAGCTCACACGTGTAGTGAAACAGTTAGTACACAAACAGTACACCAGATAATGTTAACTTCTAGTACAGTCACCTGCTAATATTAGCAGCTAGCAAGTACAGACAGTACACATTGACACGGTGAGTAAACAAACACTGTCACAACACCGTTCACCAGATACCAGCTAATGTTAGCAGGTTAGCACATTCACCAACTATTTTTAGCAGCTGGCTCAGTATACAGTGACACAGATACCATTCAAAAGCTAATGTTAGCAGTTGGTGGAACAAGCTAATGTTGTTAATACTGTTTATACCTACACCTGTAAGTGGTTATGACTGGGAATCTTGGATTTTTCTGAAAGCCCTGATAAATTCGTGCTAAGTAATAAGTTAGTGTCTGATTAACAAACAAACATGGCTGCCTGTGTTTGACATTCAGGCCTGTCAGAAAGGAGACCCACTGTCTGCTCTGAAGAAACAGCTGGAGGAGAAAGAGAAGCTGCTGACCACCGAGCAGGAGGACTCCGCCGCTGCCAAGAGCCGCCTCCGAGAGCTCAGCAAGGTGAGCCACGCAGCGTTCAGATCATCAATCATGTGAACTCTGCAAGATGCATTCCTTGGTTTGTCAAGGTGACAACAATGCCAACAAGGAACGGTACCAGGCCACCTCAAAATATCTTGTTCCTCTAAAGGTGCACTGAGATACATCGACAAGTTAGTAGACAATTGGTGAACAAATCCAAATGTTACACAGGATACAGGAGACTGAATTAGACTGAATTAATATTGGCAAGTATGTGAAACAAGGCAAGGGACTCCGGGAGTACAAATAAATTCAGTGCAACCAGTTAATTATGTAGAGTATGAATATGAATATGTTAGTTTCAGACCTCCAGATTTTCATAAGAAAGTCAAATTTGGGCTGGCTGTGTTTCATTTATCAGGAACTCAGTGCAGAGAAATCCAAGATGGCGTCTTTGGAGGCCTCTCTAAAGGCGGAGCTGAGAGCTCAGGTTCAGGAGGTAGATGCCCTACAGACCAGAATTCAGACTGCTGACCAGGAACACCTGAAACATACCCAGCAGCTCAACCAGAAGGTATGGTTTAACTAACTTTAATTCTTTAGTGGCGGATCAAAGCAAGCTTCAAGTCAAGTCTCAAGTATTTGAAGGCAGGTCCAAGTCAAGTCTCAAATCTTGTCAAAGCAGTCTCAAGCCCTTGAGGGCAAGTCAAATCTCAACTTCTTCAGGGGATGTTTGAGTCAAGTCTCAAGTCCTTGAGGACAAGTCTAAATCAAGTCTGAAATCTTGCCTAAAGAACTCGCTGTTCAAGTTCAAGTCACAGGTCTTCAAGAGCAAAGTACAAGTCAGTTGCAAGTCTGTCAGGTCTCTGCTGGTCATTAAAATGACATGAAATGTGAACATTTTCCTTTCAAAACTGTGAATTTAGGTTCCAAGTTCTGTCTAACTAGTAGTTAGAGAGATTGACAGATAACCAGTGTTTGTAGCGTATTTAGCTAACTGGCTGTTAAACTGGAACAGATTGGAAGTCTGCAGGAACAGCTGGAGAACGGCCCCAACGCTCAGCTGGCCCAACTGCAGCAGGAGAACTCCATCCTCCGAGACGCCCTGAACCAGGCGACCAGCCAGGCCGAGAGCAGGTAACACACACAAGTCAGGTTAGGTTAGTAATTTGATGAAGTACCCATGAGCTGCAGCGGCCATTGCTATAAACTTATCCAATAAGTTCTCCAAAGATCAACCTCTAACTCTACCCCGCTGGTTTGAGTTATATTGTGAATGCACAGTATTAACCCTCACACGACCAACTCTGTAATCACGCAGCCGTCTTTAGTTGTTATCAAGACCGAGGAATCCTCGAGGGAAACTCATGTGGCATGAAGGCGCCATTACAATAGCTACATAGCAACAGAGTCAGAAGCTCTCTGATTGGATTGTTCTTACAGCGATGCTTTCTGGGACTGGTAGTCGACTTAGTGTGTATTGATGATTCAGCCAGGAGAGCTTCATGTTCATGACAGTGTTGAAATGATCAAACAGACAGTTACATGAACAGGACTGGTCCTGTTGGACTGTTGGTCTAACTCTATCCCTCCCTGCAGGCAGAATGCGGAGCTGGCCCGTCTCAGGCAGGACTGTGTCCGTCTGGGTCGGGAGTTGACCGAGCGTACCGACGCTCTGCGGGGTGACGAGGAGCGCAGGAAGAGCCTGGAGGCCAAGATGGCCGCTGCTGAGCAAGAACTGGCCCAAGCTCAGGTCAGAAATACAGAACTGTTGCCCTAAAATGTCACCTGTCCATTTTTGGGAGAGAAAAACTCACCAGCTACATTTGTAGTTTCTTACTTCTTTCAAATAGTGATTTCATTCTACAGAACGTCTTTATTTTAACAACCACTGTGACAGTGGAGCTGCTGTTAACAGGAAGTGACCCGTGTTTTCTGTCTGTCTGTGCAGCTCGTCCATGCAGACACTGAGCGCACTCTGCAGCGGCGACTGGAGGAAGTGTGTTCGGAGCTGAAAGCATCCCAGCAGGAAGCTGCTGCTGTTAGCGGTCAGTGTTTCGGTTAGCATGCAGCTAACTTAGCCACTTGGTTCCAACAGTGCTAACTAGTTCTGCAGAAACTTAAAAACTAGAGCAGAATGGTGTGAGAAGCTTGAGTACATTTGTTTTTAGCTGTATGAGGTTCTGTTTGTGCTATTAGTCCATATTTACTTTCACTGCCCACGATTTAGGCTAACGCAAAGCTGTTAGAGTGTGTCTGACATCTAATTTCAGCCTTTTCTACAAGATACTCAGAGGAACAATTTCTAAGGCCAGGAATGATCACAGGAACTGAAACATTCCTTCAGCATATTGCTTTCTGTGCTTCCACCACGTCCAAATATACCAGAAACCCAGTAACCTTCTTAGAAATAGGAAATGACATGACTGCTGGTTTTTCTGCTGTTGGTACCTCAGAGCTGCAGGGGGCGCTGGCGTCCAGAGAGGCTGAGCTGCAGGAGCTCAAAGTCCAGGTAACAACCTGAATACCCCCCCTTCATCATGTGATGTATCTCCTGATGAACCTGTGTGTAATTTTGCTGTGTTTTTTAATCAATTCTTTTGATTGATTTATATTGATTATAGCAAATGAATAACCAAAGACTTGAAGCCCTCAACCAAAACACTGGCCTTTTATTCTGTAGCTTTCTCCACCTTCACAACCCCTTTCATTGCTGACATCCATAACTGTTGCTGATGCTGACTGAAAGAAATGTGACGGATTTGGAACTTCTTCTTCTTCTGCTTGTTTTACAGTCAGTGTTTTTAGATAGGTTGTGGTCCAAACTGATTGTGATGAAATGTGGTTCATCGTTCATGTTCCCCTCAGGATGAACTGTAATAACTTTGGTACCTGCAGAACTACAGACATTCCCATCAGCCTCAGCTGCACTCTGTGTTTACTGCTAACTAGCTAATGTTAGCATGCTAAGATGGTGGACATGGTGAACATGAGCATGTTAGCATTTAGCTCAAAGCAGCGCAGACTCTCAGTCTGGTTTATACAACATGTGTCTGGTATAGCGACATATTCCACATTAAACTCGCTATCTCTGCGGCCCGTATTAATGCATCTATTTATGCTAGCAGGAAGAATAGCTTATTTCCTACCTGACACTATGGTGGTACGGCTAGGCTGACTGACTTAAACTGCTCCACCTGCTGGAGGATTTGAATTATTACATTTACTTTGAAAGAGCAGGAAAATGTTAAATAAGTATGTAGTGTTGTGATCATTAACCTTGATGGCCTCAGTAATAACAGTATTTTCACGAGGAGCGTTGAAAGGAACCGTTTGTGTCTGCAGGCGGACGGATCGTCTGAAGCGGAGCAGCTGAAGAACTGGTATGAAACTCTTCTGCTGTCATGTTGTTGAAACGATAAATATGATACTGAGTGCCGATGTCGTGGAGGTGTGACCACGGATGTATAATTAGCAGGCATGTGATTGGCAAAGGACGAAAAAGCAGGAACATTTACAGAATTTACATAAATCTGTGTATTCTGAAAAAAAAGAAAAGAAATTATCTTCAGAATGTAACAGTCTGTCAATTCCCTTCATTTGGTCTCACATAGAAATGCAGGATAATTATAGTGCTGTAATTACATAAAGTTATCAATATCAAAATAATGTGTGTTTACATTCAGTCTGACGTTGTTTGTGTGAATATCTGCTTTGTGCAAGACAGACAACTAGAGCTGAAGACTCAGCTGACAGTACTGTCCTCACGGCCGCCTTTACAGATCAGCTCATCAAGGATCCAGTTAACTGATGTGAACCAGAGTTACTACGAACCTCTTTAATCAAGCTGTTATCTAAATGTGCTTATTCACAGTGATCATCAGGATTAACGTTACTTGAAAAGCAGCCATTCATTCAGCCAAGTGCTGCATGTGTCTAGACTAACTCTGACAGCTGGCTGCGTTAACTAGCTTATTAACTTAGCAGATAAGCACACTAGCTAGTAGTTTTAGCTACTTAGCTTTCACTCACTCAGCGGGGGGGAAACACTACTGCGCATATTCAGTGGGCCGCACAACCTGGAAGATAGAAACGTTTTCGTTGTGTACGCCAGGCGAGCAGTTCTCATCGGACTGAATAGGCGCCATCTTTGGGTCCAGATCCAGTTCTTATAATACATCCATGAGTGTGATGGACTGTAGTTTGACTTCCTGTGTGACTTCCTGTCAGTGTGCAGCGCAGAGACGAGCAGGTCATCGCTCTGGAGGCGGAGCTCACTCAGCTGAGGGAGGAGCTACAGCTGCTGATGTCATCACAGTCACAGAGGTCGGAGAAGCACAAAACGTCTTTAATATGTCCTTAAAGTATATTTCCAACATCCTCCCTCAGCGTGTCCGTTCTGTAAATAGTTGATGTGATTGTTTTGTTTCTTTGTGTCCTCAGAGTGAAGGAAGTCGTAGAGGAAGCAGCAGCTGGTGGTCAGACGCAGAAAGACGTACGTTTGAATTCACAGAACAAATATCCAGTTTTTCTGTTTGAAACTAAACATTTACCTGCTGGTGTCTGTATTGTTCCAGAGACATGTTCTCCTTAAAGTCACACGGAACGTGTTTGAATCTGTTTTATAACAGGTCACATATTCTTCACCCCCCTCTCTAGAATACATTTAAAATCAACATAAAGGACACAGTCTCCCGTTCTCTTATTTCCTGTACTGTAAACACGACGGCTCTGTAAGAACCCATTAAACATGTCCTCCAGATGTTTCTGATGTTTTTAACAGCTGCTGTTTCTTCTTCTTCTCCTCTGCAGGGATCAGGAAGTGAAACAGAGTCTGAACAACCGTTTGAAAGGTAAAACACACACAGCACACCTGAGTTTTACTCACTGACTCAGGAAAGACAAAGTTTGTGGTTGTGTTTGAAAAAATTCTACACTTTAAAAACTATATATATATAATTTCTATCATTCAACAAAAATAAATTTGACAAAGCGTTTATCGTAACATCGATCCTTGACTGCAAAGAAATCTCCATGTTTGCATATTATTAAACGCCAAAAGTCTCCTTTTCTGCCGAGAAATGATTTCAAACTTTTACTGAAACAAAGAAATTAAAAATCTTGAGTCAGAATATTTAATAACTTTATTAACACAATTAAATAACCGGCTGCACCAGAATCAAGACAAAGCAGTTTACTGTTTTACTAACGTTGTGTGTGTTGTTTGTCAGTCTGGAGGAAGACTCTCAGCTGCTGCGTCTGGAGGAAGAGCTGCAGCAGGCTCGTAACCACAGCAACGTGAGTCCAGATCAAACACTCATATAATATTTTACAGTGTAAAGCTCAGTTCAGACCAAAGATTCATGATGAGACGAAGCCGTTTTAGAACATCGCAAAAGTTTTAGCAGTGTGATCTGGCACGTGGCCCGTCACAACAGTTTCAGCAGCCAATCAGCTCGTAGCGAAGTCAGCTGGTCATCTCGACATCAATACTAGAAACTGGAGCAAGTAGCTCACTGTCACTGTCCTCATTCATGTTTTAAGACAACACGCTGAAACATCAGCGATGGTTTCAGGTTTCCACACTCTGGAGGCCATTTTGGAAAAGCTGAGAGGAAAAGATTTAGTAATTGAATTGGCTTCATGTTGATAAAACTGAGTTCTGAGAATAATGTGAGAATTGAAGAGATTCAATTGGAAATATAATACAAATCAAATATCTAATCAATCTGAAGTATATTCTTCATCATTTCTGATGTTCTTTCTGATTCAGTGACAGTTTTAATCAGGTTTCATCATTATGATCTTGATGTGAGTCAAGAGGCTTTTTTCCTGTTTTTTTATTCAATTCAATTCAGTTTTATTTATTTTGCGTCACATCATAACAAAGTTATCTCAGGGCACTTTTTCATATAGAGCAGGTCTAGACCGACTCTTTATATTTACAGAGACCCAACAGTTCAGGGGGGGCACAGTACAGCTCCACATAGGGATGTAAAGCAATAGTTGTGGTAATGGTATTGATGATAACACCAGCAGAAATAATACTAAGAGCAATATTATAATAGTAATACTAATAATAAGAGCAATAACAGTAATAGCAGCAGCGGGTGCAGAGCAGGAGCACGGGGGCAGCAGGTGGCCGCAACCACAGATCCAGACCCAACAGCTCCAGAGGCAGAAATACCTGCAGAAAGCAACAGAAGGGGAGAGAGAGAGAGAGAGGAGAGAAAGCACACAACTACGGGAAGACATTGAATTAATAACAAGCATTGATGGGATAAGCCTACTCTTAAATGTGAGGAGGTTGTCCGCCTCCCGTACACAAACTGGGATCTGGTTCCACAGGAGAGGAGCTTGATAGCTGAAGGCTCTGGCTCCCATTCTACTTTTAGAGAATTTATGGAGTGCTTCCTAATAATATTGCCTAAAGGAAGCATATACAAGGTAAATAGAATTGGTCCAAGCACAGAACCTTGTGGAACTCCGTGACTAACTTTGGCGTGCATAGAGGATTCATCATTAACGTGTACAAACTGATAACGATCTGATAAATAGGATTTAAACCAGCTTAGTGCAGTACCTTTAATGCCAATAAAATGTTCTAGTCTCTGTAATAGAATGTGATGGTCAATGGTATCGAATGCAGCACTAAGATCTAGTAAGACAAGTACAGAGACAAGTCCTTTGTCTGATGCAATTAGAAGGTCATTTGTAACTTTCACCAGTGCTGTCTCTGTGCTATGATGCACTCTAAATCCTGACTGAAAATCCTCAAACAGCTTGTTGTTGTGTAGAAAGTCACACAACTGATTGGCGACTGCTTTCTCAAGGACCTTAGAGAGAAAAGGAGGGTTAGATATAGGTCTATAATTTGACAAAATCCCTGGATCAAGAGTGGGCTTTTTAAGAAGAGGCTTAATTACAGCTACTTTAAAGAACTGTGGCACATAGCCTTTAAATAAGGACAGATTGATCATATCTAGTAAAGAAATGCTAACTAAGGGTAAAATTTCTTTAAGCAGCCTAGTTGGGACGGGGTCTAAAAGACACGTTGATGGCTTAGATGAGGAAATCATGGAAGTTAGTTGATTACGGTTGATGGGAGAAAAGCAGTCTAAATGTACAGGTTTTACAGTTGTTTCTAAGGTTCCTGTGTTTGAAGATAAGTCAGTACCAACTGAGGGCAGGAGGTGCTGAATTTTGTCTCTAATAGTTAGAATTTTATCATTATCATATTTAAATGTTTGTTTCTAAGTTCTGTAAATTAACTTCAGCACCTCAGAATCTCCTCTAAGTCCTTCAGTTTGGAAACCAACAGAAAATAAAATAGTGATTTCAAGTGAAAAGCTGAGAAGTAGCTGTGCTCTCGTTATTCAGGAGCTGCAGGAGAAAATGGCGGCTTCAGCGGTGGCGTTTTCGACGGCAGATTGTCTGAGTGAGCGGAGAGAGGCGGAGCTTAAAGCAGCTCTGGTCAGTAACTAACTACTGAGAAAAACACACCTGGAAATATGAGTTCATTAAATATCCAATCAGAACGTCAGAAGAATCAACAGGAACTTAGTTTACTTAAAGTTTTACAGTGTAATAAACTCAAAGTACACTCTAAAAAATATGTGTTTACGTGTGCGTGTTCAGGCTGAAGCCGGGGGCAGGTTTGAGGCCCTGCGTTTGGACTTCCAGGCGTCACTGCAGGTTCTGTTTCCTGGTGTCTGTGTGGAGGCGGAGCAGGTCGGTCAGCTGTTTCCTCTCTGTCCATAATTTGTTGAAAAGTTTTTAACACCGATCCAGAAATCTTTTAGAAACAACTCAAAATGTTGTGAAATGATGACGTTTTGAACTCAGCGCAGCGTTTTCTTTCACTAAGTTTGATTTGTCTATAAATCCAGATGAAATATTGACAGGGAGGTGCAGCTGGTTTCAACTCTCTTGTTATTCTATTTTATTGTAGTTTGATCACACATGAACATCTGGCATCGTGTTGTAATCTCTACTCATTTTCATTAAATAAAAAAGAGCACCACATTTATGATGGAATAATTATTTTTACTTGATCACAAAAAACTAAGTTTGTAAAACAGCTTTGAGCAGCTCTTTGACTTTATTCTTATTATTCAGTGTGTTGTAAGTTGCAGGAGCCTTTCGAGCCTGACAGTCAGGACTCAGGGTGCAGCGGCTCTATTGGTGGCTGCAGGGTGTTAACAGAATGTGTTTCCTCTGCAGAACAACTGGCTGCAAGTTTTTACTCAGAAAGTTCAGGAGAATAAAAGTGAAGCAGCGAGCTCTCACTCTGAGGTAAAGAAACACACACACACACACACACACACACACACAAACTGACAGCAGCTACGAACTCGTGAAATTCTTCAGGAACTTTTTCAGGAACTCAGAGTAATAACGTAGATTTCTTTTCAAGAATTTCTCAGGAACTCTGGAACTTTTTCCATGAAACCAGAAACTTTTACAGAACATCTGGACTCAGTGTTTTTTCACAACTCAGGAACTGTAATTTGGAAGCTCAAACTCTTGGAAATCTTCATTGAGTTATTTTCAGGAACTTTTCCTAGAAATTACATACTTTTACAGAAACTGGATTTTTTTTCTTAATAAACTGAGAAAGTTTTTACTTGAAAACTTTTACAGGAACTTTTTTGTCGTTAATATATTTGGTTGTTGTTGCTCAGCTGCAGTCGAGGCTGGAGGAGGCCGAGAAGCTGCAGGCAGAGTTTGATCAGAACACGAAGCGGCTACAGGAAACGGTAACAACAACTATATGTTAATATAGCTGCAAGTGTCATTCGTTACCTTAAAACTTGAATCTGACCTTTTTCTTTTAGAATGTTTTTTTAATTTGCTTGCACCTTTGCTCCTCATTCTTCTGTATTATTATCTTTTACGTTGTTTCTGATGCTTCTCTGACAGGAGGCGGAGCTTCAGGCTCTGCAGCGACACTCTGAAGAAGAAGAAAACGTCTGGAAGAACAAACTGTCTGAAGCCGAACAGCAGAAACAAACGGTGAGGATCAGATATATGTTTATAAGTCAGTGATGTATTATGTTTCAGGTATTTGGTTCTTGAAATATTGTTATTCTTTTATTCTCTTAATTCTTAAAAAACTTAATTCTCAAAGTCTAAATAAACTCCATTGTATATATTTAGCTTCTTTACATCTGTAGCTTTCCTAAAAATCTCCCTGTGACTTTATGAGCTGGAGGCCATCATGTTGTTCGGTGTGAATCCTGCTGTCTGCAGGTCCTGGATCAGCTAAAGCTGCTGGAGCACGAAGTTCAATCCAAGAGGACGGAGACAGAAAACACTCAGCAGGTCTGATGGGTCTGACTGATTGTTAATAAAGCAGGTGAAGCTGCAGTTTGGACATTGATGTTGATGTTGTTGTTGTGTCTCAGTTGAAGGAGCAGCTGATGCTGGTGGAGGCGCAGCTGGACAAACAGCTGGAGGAGGCTAGTGTCACCCAGAGCTGCAGTGAGGAGCTCGCTCAGGTCTGACAGACACCAACATGATCAGATTCATCACACTGAATCTGAGGAACAATGTCATTATTGATTCAATAATTCTGATGGCTATTCTCTCAATGAATCAACTCATTTAATTTATAAAATGTCAGAAAAAAAAAAAGTTCATCTCAGTTTCTCAGAGTTTCAAATGTCTCGTTTCGTCCGACTGACAGTTCAGGACACAAAGAGATTCAGTTTCTGAGAACTAACAAGATGTACATACGACCCCCCCTGTCCTCAGACCCTTGAGTCAGATCAGGAAAAATCCCTCTCCAGGGCGGACAGGAAACAGATGTCATGTGTACAGAACAGACCAACATAATAAAAGCTCGTTCCACCATCATGGAGCCAGGACCGCAAACAGTCGTGATTTAGTTGAGCGGTAGCTGGGCCCCCCTCGTAGTGAGGGAGCAGCGAGCTGGTTGGCAGCAGCAGAGCATAGTGGATGGGCGGAGGTGTATGGTGTGACCATGTCCAGGATGTAGGATGGGCCTGAGCCATTTGCAGCATGGTAGGCAAGTACCAGGGTCTTGAATGGGATTGGAGCAGCCACCGGTAGCCAGTACAGGGTGCAGAGGAGCGGTGTAGTGTGGGGGAACGTGGGCAGGTTGAAGACCAGTTGGACTGGATTCTGGATGAGCTGCAGAGGTCACATGGTACATGCAGGCAGACCAGCCAGGAGCCAGTTGCAGTAGTCTAGATGTGAGATGACAAGAACCTGGACCGAGTCGTGGGTGCGGAACGGACGTATCCTCCTGAGGTTGTGGAGGATGGATCTGCAGGAGCGGGTTGTCGCAGCGATCCTGGCAGCGAAGGACAGCTGCTGGTCCCATACGCTGGGGAGTTGGTGTTGGAGTAGGAATAGGGATCATGGTGAGGTCGGGGTCAGGTATTGGGGTAGGGGTGTGGTTGGGTTTAGGCAGGAAGGGGACAATCAGGGGAATTAGGATTAGGGTAAGTCTCCAGGAAATTAAGGGGTAGAGGGGAACGCCCGGGAGCACCAACCTCCTGCCTAGATATTTTGATGTAATCAATATATCTGTTCGGTGGAGCAGGCTGTGCACAAACAGGAATCTATTCACTAAAGAGTCGGTCTAGACCTGCTCTATATGAAAAAGTGCCCTGAGATAACTTTGTTATGATATGGCGCTATATAAATAAAACTGAATTGAATTGAATTATTAAACGACTAGTTAGTGAAATCAAAGTCCTACGTTGCAAACAGAATGAGCCTTTTTATCTTGTCGAGAAACACGACATGTCAATCACTGAGCGGACTTTTCTTCCCCGAATCATTCGGCTGAAAGAAACATCTGTTTCCATCGCATTATTTGTGCTTTTCTGAATAACGTATCCAGATTCGGGTACATCCCTAACGTCCTCAGAAGTGATGGAAACATGACTGTGTGTGTGTGTCAGGTGCAGGCTCAGCTGCAGCAGATGTGCGTCAGGCTGCAGTCGGAGCAGCAGCAACGGCAGCAGCTGGACAGACAGCTACAGCAGGTCAGAGTCACATCTGGAACAGCTGCAGATGTTTTACAGTCAGAGAACCGGACGTCAAACTGTTCCCTTCGTTCTCGTTGTTTTTCAGGCTCGACAGGAAGTGTTGGAGCTGCAGCAGCAGGTGGAGGCCGATCAGAGAGCTGCTCCACTCAAGGTTCCTCATGTTCAGATAAAATAATATTTGTTTGTAGCACGTATTAAAGTGCATCAGGAGTCCTCTGAAAAACATAATCAAATGAACAGTGAACATTTTAAAATAATGAGGAAATAATTTACTAATAACCAATACAGACAAATACACACATACTGTGCCAAATGCATCCCAAACATGATAAATAAATGAATAAATAAGCAGTTGTTCAGACCTATAAAGAGGATTTCTAAATGTTTGAATTTGAGTTCTTGTGTTTCTGCAGGAGGCGACGGTCGAGCTGAAAGAGGAGACGCCGGTGTGAAGCAGCACTTCACTTCCTTCATGTCTTGTTACCATGGTTACATGCAGTGATGTCTTGGAGCTCGACCTTTACTGGAGAAACAGAAATCAGATTTCAAGTCTGAACACATGATGGGAAGAAGTTCCTCTGTTTCTTCTGCTGCTCGCTGCAGGACAAATAAACTGTCAAGTCTGACTCAACCGCTGCTTTTATTCATTTCTTTTTCTCTTCTGCCTCTCAGATTTAACTTAATGTGCCTTGGACAGATTATGAGATGATGCTAACATGCTAACAGCAACATATCGGCCTGGGAGTTTTTCCTTGCCACTGTCTCCTGGTGCTGCTCATGGTGGGAACTGTTGGGTCTCTGTAAATATAAAGAGTCGGTCTAGACCTGCTCTACTGGAAAAAGTGCCCCGAGATAACTTTGTTATGATATGGCGCTATATAAATATATAAATACTCTGAATTGAATTGAATTGTTTGGGAACCAATAAGATGACAGAAAATGTTAAAGCTATCAGGAGAGTGAGAGCTGTTGTAGCGTCAGCTGCAGGTTGCTGCTGTTCTCTTTACAGTTTGTATCAGTGTCCATGTAGTCAGAGCCCATCAGCAGCTCCTGTCTGCAGTGGACCATGGATGTTCAGACAACTATCACTGGATCACTGTGATACTGAAGAAAAGTTAAACAGCAGGATTCTCAGGAAGCTTCTGCAGTGGAAGTCTCACTGAATGTTTCAATGAGTTTCATGTCTGTGAGTTCAGACCTGAGGGGTTTGCCTCCCCTTCAGCTCTCCGGCACCCCCCTGAGGAGGCTTTAGTCTCTGTCCTGCTGGAGGTCTGTTACAGACAAGGTCCTGATATCTCAGCAGGGTTGAAATGGCGTCCTGAACGAAGACTTAAATCACGGAGGAGCTCAGTGAAGATTAAACCTGTTGGGCCTGAAGAAGCACATTTCTCAATTATTCAGCGACAGAAAAAGATCAGTTGTACCATCAAAATCCCAAAACTGCCTCGACATAAATGTGCAAGTGTCCTCAGCTGTTTCCTGAAAGAATGAAGACCTTGAAAGTAAATTATTATGCTACTCATATATTGCTAAAGTAATAACGCTCCCCATCATTCAGTGTAAATTCATACAGGATCAACAAACAAATGTACTATTAATTAAATTACCACTAACTCAGTGTGACATAGTGAACCTGGAGCCATCGGGGCCCCTGAGGGTCTGGAGTTGTTTGCTTGGATTTCATGTGCGTCCACAAACTGAAAGGACAACTGGACAGATGAAAGCCAATTTTATTGATCAAGTAACATAAATAGGACAAATGTTTCACTGTACATACACCCTGCAAACCAAAGTAAAAATAAATAGTGTCACAGCAATAAATTAAACGCATGAAATGGACCAATAGACTGTCAGCTTGGAGTCAGTGAGATGAGACGCTGAGTCGTCTTCGTCTCCAGGGACGACAGTGCAGTTCGATGGCTATTTACACACATTTTATTTTACACACATTTTTCATTTTCAGCAGCCGACGCTTCATTTTACACTCGTCCGTCTTCACTTCGCATTTGTCTTTTTACAACTTCAATAACTTCGGCAACAATTTAAAAAACTAAGAAAAGCAAAAAGCAGCGGCTGATTATTAAAAACCTTTAGTTACATGTTACAACAGCGTCGTCACAGCTCTCAGTGCTCTTTAATACGAGTTCAGTATCAGATACTTCAGTCGGCAGCTTACAAAAATATCACAAACTTTTTGTTTTTTTCATGAGTGTCTTTAGTTCCTACGACACCAAGACATCAGTGAACGCAGCAGCCATCAACCCTCACTTCAGTCCCAAAACACAGCGGAACAAGTCGACCTTTGACCCCGCGGGATGCTGTTTTAACCCTTTCAGCCTGCTGGAAGAAGACGGAAGTTTTTGTTGCCAGTTTAATATTTGGGACACTGAACTACTGGATCTGTTCTGTTCTGCAGCGCTGAGCTCTCACGACATTTAAACATTAATTAAAAAGACAAAAACCATGTAAATGTTTGTCTTTGGGGTCTTTAAAGGCATCAAAGCTCCATTTCAAAGTTTCATTCTTGACCTCAGAAAGTCCTACAATTCTGTGACAACTCGGTCTGAGGATGAAGATCACGTGACATGATCAAAAGCTCCAGAACAGATACTGAATAGACCTCGTGGTGAGATTTTAAGATGCTGATCAGAAAACTGACTAACCCTAACTGTGACAGAAAAACAGCAACAAGTGTGGCTGAGCTGTCTGCAGCTGAGCTGTCTGATAGGTCGAGTTAACTGCAGCTCTTTGCCTCCTCGTCAGGAGACTCACATGGACACATGGTGCAGCAGCCCATCACATTTAAAGTTATTCATCAGTTTATGCCTGAATTCAATCAATTCAGTCAATAAGAACTCGTATTAATACGCAATCAGATTTCATGACCCCAAATACATCTGGATATCCTCGAGTCCTGAAGAGCAGCGCTCATAAAGTCACTTAAGAGTGATTCTATAGCAAATGTGGCTCATATTCAGTAATCAGGATTTATTGATTGGGTTCTTGTTCCATCTGTTTCATCACAGAGGCCACACGATGCACACGTCTTTACTTTTGGGTAACAAGATTAAATATGAGCATCATTTGGATTCTGATAGGACCTAGAGGAACAACACGCACTCTTGGCTCCTCCAACCTCCAAAACCAGAATCAGTCTCAGAGCTGCTGAGCTGAGCTACACCTGCAGCAGGTGCTGAAGAGGAAACCAAGTTCAAAAAACATCTGGACACAAACGCTGCAGGTTCTCCGGCTGCAGCCACCAGGACGCCGGCTGCAGCCGATGTCCTGGTGGCTGCAGCGTTCATAGTCCAGCTTTGTGTCCGCGCGCACACACACACTCTGCAGAACATGATAAAAATTAAAACGAGCAACAAAAACTGATGTAAACATTATTTTAGGAAAACAAACATCTCCTGAGACTATTTCGTCGTCGCGTCGCTGCTCTGAAACACTCGTGTTACTATAATTCCCTCGCTTCCTGATGATGCGGCTGCCAGCCGGGCTGGCTTCCTGTTACCGTTGCCATGGCAACTGATAACGGTGGCGAGCCGGTGACCTTCATCACACCCAAACATCACACTCGCTTTTTAACTACACGTTTGCGTAGACAAGCAGTTACAGCAGTTTTGCCGCCATTATCACTGACTGTATGTGCCGTGTGAGAACGGAAAGATTGACAGGTTAGCAACAGTAACCAAGGGGGCGGAGCTTAGTGAACAGTCAGCGTTCTGAAGAACACGGGGTACGCAGGGTACCCACCATGCACCACTTTTAAAAACCACATTGTAGTCCTCGCACTGTTTCACACTGCACACACAGATTCTGATTGGATGGCAGGTGTCCATTAAAAATTGCATATGGGGACACTTATTGATTTTCATAGAAATGAACTGAAAGCAGAGATCAGCAGGAGAATGAAGGAAATATGAGTTACAGCATGAGAAAGCAGCGCTAGGTCGTTTAAAGTGAAGATGGAAGTTGCTGCCATTTTCCCTCCAAACTCCTCCAATCAGAAACCACGACTCATCCTCCCTCCATCTTGAAAATACTGTGCAGCTGAAGCCTTATTTTCATGTGAAGTTTGAGTAAATTCTGGAATAGCTGAAAAGTGACCAAATTACATGTTCTGAAAACATGCGGTCACATCGTAATTCAGTGTCAATTCAGGACAAAAGGAAACATCCGGATCTGTTTCTTGACAGATTGGCCCAGGGTGTGTTTAGCCTAGCCTAGCTTAGCACAAAGACTGGAAGCAAGAACGTGTCACAGCAAAACTCATGCGAGTGTCTTCATGAAATATTTGGCGTCATAGTTACTTCTCACATTGCTTGTTGGTAAACTACTGTAGGTGGCAAGCTAACCGCTACATGCTATAATCTTCTCTGTACGGTTACTGACGTGACAACACGTCTGCATCAGCATTTGTCCTCTGACCGGGGAGCTGCAATTAAACTGGATGTTAGCAACACAGCTAATAAGCCACAATAGCTTCCTCCAGTCTGGACTCCCCAGCTCTCCTTTGTGTGTCTAACTCTAAGCTAACTGGACCAAGAAGCTAGTATTTTGGGCTTAATCTCAAAGGTGACTAATTGTTGTCGACTAATAATTGCTTTAGAGAAAACGATAGAAGCTACATACAACATGTAAATCAGATGGACTTGGTGGATTTGTTTCTCTTTTGATGGAGCTAGGCTAACAGTTTCCCCCTGCTTCCAGTCTTTGTGCTAAGCTAGGCCAAACACGTCCTGGACCTATCTCTGTACTGGACGCAGATGAAACTGATGTCCATCTGAAACATGCAACTAACAAAGTGATTTCAGTTGGACTAAATATAATTTAGGCTTGAACTGCAGCAGTAATGCAGTAAAAACAGACTCTGTTGATGTTTCTAGAGGATGTGACAGTCAAACATGATTCGTATTCTTTCTAAATGTGGACATTTTTGTACCAAAGTGAAAGAAAACTTTTCGTTGAACTAATTCTATGGCAGACTGACGACCAGTTTGAGAAGCACTGGAACTTGTTAACCAGATGTTGCGGTGTTTTTGGTTACCTGGTGATGTTGAACCCTTCATGATGCAGGTTGGTGTACAATAAGCTACCGGACACACACACAGACAGTGCACACTTCAAAACACACACAAACAGAAAACATTTTCCCTTGAGAGTCCTGACAGCTTCAGGTGTTGAGGGTAGACCATCCGGACGAAAAGCGCTGCTCTTCTGCGTCTACCCGTGCTCAAACTACTCGACTACTGCTGCTGGAAGTGTCAGAGTGTCTTCACAAAGTTCTCCCCATGAATGAAAACAGTTTTGATTGCTAAACCTACACAGACACAAACATCCCCGTTCCCTTTGTCAGGTGTTCATGATTTAAGGTAGTTCGGGTGAAATCAAAACCAGAAAAGAAAGCCTCCTCGTGTTGAGTTCAGTGGTTCTGCGGTCGAGGACCGGTCCAACTGAAGCAAAAAGTGTAGCCGCTCGTCCGGCAGGTAGGAGGATGTGCTGCTGAGATTGGGGTGGAAATCTGGTTAGTTCATTGACCACTACAGCCGTGCGATGGATGACATCATCATCATACACCCAGACAGCACTTTTAACAACATGCAGCGAAAGCTTGGCAGATCAGAAAAACCCAAAACTTCCAGGTAATGTGTTGAGTTGAACATACCGGCAAAATCCATGATCCACAGGTTCCACAAAAAGAAAGAGGAAAACGGCGAACAGGGAAGGGAGACTGCGGTGCGTCTGCGTAAGCAAGGCTTCTACCACTACGAGAGCTGGCGGTTGGCGACTTATTTAGCACTCCGACATTGGAGGACGGCAGCGATGGCGGGCGTTCGTTTGGAGGCGTCCACCAGGCCAAGGAAAAAGACACATCAGCATCAGCTTTGACCCCTCGACAGGTCGAGTCCCGGCGAACTGCGGTGGGATCAGGAGTCAAGACACGAGTGCAAACGAACAAAATCCAGCCCAGGCACGAATTTTAAACCCCGCACCACACCCCGAGAAAAATACAAAACATAAAACAAAAAGAAAAACTTTTGGCTTTGTGGTTATGTACAGTGACTTCCTGTGGAGACAGTTTGATGTCCATCAAGTTTCCACAGACGTGTAGGACTGGATGTTGGCGATCCGGCGCCGGCGTCAAAGGTCAGGGTCAAGTCTTCGAGCTGGGAGGGGGTGGAGCTAACCGTGTCAGTCTATCTGTAGGTGTGATTGTGTGTGTGTAGTGGTGTGTTCTCCAGTCAGCTTTATTTTCTAACTGTTGTGTGGGTATGGACCCTCAACTAGCTCCGCCCCCTCCCTCTAGCTCCACCCCCAGCTACTGGTGGACCTCGTTGGCGATCAGACTGTCCTCCCCTGACTGAAAATCCGCCTCATTGATGCTGTTCCCTCCGTTCAGCATCTCCTCGTCCTGGGACGACCCTCGGTCCTCCTCACCGCTGCCACCGCCTGGCTCGTCTGAGTTTGGGTCCTGGAGCACCTGGGCAATGTACATCTGCTGCTGCTGCTGCTGCTGCTGCTGCTGCTGCTGCTGCTGGACCACACAAACCACAACAAACAGGTTAACCAGCAGGGGGAGAGTTAGCAAGCTACACACGGTCTATAACATTTAGACTCATTAGCATCGTAACTAGGAATGGGTATCAAACCTGAGTTCTTGTTTACGTACGGACTGAAATGTGTCCATAAAAAATATACCAAAAGTACCAAACGTTGGCATCAAATTTCTGGTCAGCACAAGACAACTTGTGAACTGACAGATTTTAGCTTACACATCATAAACAAATTGTATTGTGGTGGTTCAAAGATATTATAATTCAGTCTTCACACCTCAAGCATATGTTGTTATTGGACTGATGTTTATTTGCTGGAGCGTAAACCTTAGTTAGCAAGCTAATCATAGCTCAGTGTCATTTCGTCTCCTACTCACTCCTCAAGACTTTGCTAGCAAGATAAAGCTTTGCTCCATCTGCTGATGAAGACCATGTGATACTGTCAAAAGCCCCAGAAGATAAAAGTGGACCTTCATTTAGGTTGTTTAGTCAAAAGCTAGAGCTAGAGTTTGTTGGCAAGCTAACAAACTCAAGAGCTAAAGCTAGTTTGTTAGCTTGTTAATTAGAGATCCTTGGTTAACAATGCAAACTCAAAAACTATACTTATTTGTGAGAAAACAAACCAACTCAAGAGCTAAAGCTAGTTTGTTAGTAAGCTAATGAACTCAACAATTACAGCTAGTTTGTAGCAAGCTAATAAACCTAAGAACTAGAGATAGTAAGTTCGATCCACTCACCTGAGATTTGGTGGTGGGGGAGGACGAGGGACGAGCTGGACGTCCGTTCTCGACAGCGTCCACGTCATTCTCCTTAGTGTCGATCTGAGACAGAGAGAGTGAGACAGTGTACTGAACAGCTACATTAATGTTTCATTCACATGTTGTGTTGGAACCTTTAAATAAAGATGTTGCCGTACCTTGTAGTTGTGAGCGCTGAGGTACTTGAAGTGTCCGAAGCAGACGTGAGACAGACAGACCACGATGGTGACGATCAGCACCACCAGAGTGAACATGGAGGTCGGTGTCTCGAAACCTGACAGCACATTAGCAGTTAGCATTAGTTAGCATTCAACAACAGCATCTACAGGTTGGAGCCATCCTGTCACTCATACGAACACGCAGCTTTACGTACTCAAGATCAGGGTTTTGTCTTTTCTTTCATTTTCACATAAAGAACATTGAACTGCGTGGGCAACTGTATCCAGCAGCTCGCTACATTATAACGAAGGACTCATTCAGACTGAATCCAACATGTCATGTACTTGATGACTTTCACTACTTTGTGTGTTGATTTTTAAACCAGCTTACAGGTGTGTTACCACCAGCACCTGGACAGGTGTGACACAGTCGACTGTGAATATCTAATGTAGAAATATTTGTTTTGTGTGAATGTTTCTGAGCTGACTGGCTTTATTTGGACCGGCTTTGACTGACTTGGACTTGCCTCAACTAACTGATTTTAATTTGTCTCATCCCACTTGATTTCTTGAACCCTTACCTGTGCGTACAGTGGAGAAGAAGAGCAGCCAGAAGAGGCAGAGGATGGGTGCGGCCACCACCTGGGTGACGGCTCCAGAGTGGATCTTCTTGTCCAGTTTGGAGGGCAGGTAGGCGTAGTACATGTTGTATCGGTCCACCAGGTGTTTCAGCAGCATGTACATCAGACCTGCAGGGGGACAGGTGAATCACACAGATGACTTAATATAAGTCATCAAAGTTTTAAGAACAGGTCTGAGTACTAGTATTAATACTTCAGTACTGGTGCTGTATTGTAGGACTGATGCTGTATTCCAGATACTGTACTAGTGGCAGTGCAGTATGGGGTGTTGTGTAGTAGACTGACCGAAGGGGACGATGATGGGGCAGGTGATACTGTAGGCCATCACCACCGTGAAGACGTTCATCATCCAGGCATACGCCGCTCCGAACTGAAACTCATAGGCCTGGTGCTGCAGGGACCAAAGACTATGTTTTAAACAGGATATAGCCACAGCAGCGCCCCCATGAGGCTGTAATGTTCATCACACACCAGAAAACTGAGAGACAACTTTGTTATTGTTAGATCCAGGTGTACTCATGCAGACAATAATGGACTCAAGTCCACATGTAGACAATAATAATGGACTTGGTCTTCAGTTATTTTGTCCATCAGGACATGTTGTCCGTCCCCTCAGTCAGAGTCAGAGTCTGTGCTCTCGGTCGGAGTGAGAGTCCGTGCTCTCGGTCGGAGTGAGAGTCCGTGCTCTCGGTCGGAGTGAGAGTCCGTCCTCTCGGTCAGAGTCAGAGTCCGTCCTCTCGGTCAGAGTCAGAGTCCGTCCTCTCGGTCAGAGTCAGAGTCCGTCCTCTCGGTCGGTGTGAGAGTGAGAGTCCGTCCTCTCGGTCGGTGTGAGAGTGAGAGTTCGTCCTCTCGGTCAGTGTCAGAGTCCGTCCTCACCCTCTTGACGTTACGGCGGTCGGCAGCAGAGCGAGCCAGGCACAGCCGGATCATGTACATGAGCAGACCGGGGATCCTCAGCAGGTCCATGGCGTTCCCAATGAACGCCGAGGCAATGACGTAGTTGACGAAGAACGCACCGTTATCTGGCAGGAAGACGCACCTGAAGGGGATGCAGCACCACCATTAGAGCAGAATGTCCTGTTACTGAATGATCAATCAAACTTTATTGATGTGTGCAGAGAAATTGAGCTGTTTCAAATAAAAGTACAAAAACAAAGGCTACAGATACTTTTATCACTACAAATTATGGAAGTGCAGGACTGCAAATATTTAAATGTAATTATTTATTTAAGATGCATGTTTATTTGAATTGAATTGATTTCTTCAATTTAAAGTTTGATTAAGATTTTAAAATATCCATTGTTAATTTAGATTTTATGTTAAAAATGAATTCACAATGCAGTTAGAACTAAAATTAAAATGAAAACTACATTGACAAATAATTATAAGTGTCCTCCAAACTATCCCACTGCTATAGTGATAATGACACTGAACACAGAATGGACTTTTTTAACTTTTAACAGAAAATATGCAACCTAGATTTGAGAATGGTATCAGAAACTGGTAAAATAATTTGAGTGTGAATTATACTGTAATGGTTTGGAGGACACTGAAAATCTGTCTGTGGAGTTTTCTTTTATATTTACATGTTGACAGTAATTATACATTTTTGGGATATCTTAAAGTTAATTAATTAAATTAAATTAAAATATATTTTAATATTTAATTTAAATCCTGTCGGAAATCATATGCACACTAATGGAAGATGAAATTTCAGTTTGATAAAATGATTTAATTTTAATATTGGCATCTAAAAATATTGTTTAAGAATAAATGAAGTATAAAAACATAAATGACTATATTTGAGTGTATAATATGGTGAAAAAATGACTTACTCAAATCTGACTTTGGCATCAGCCAGAAACTTCTTATCAAAGAGCCAGCGGAAGAAAACATCCAGACTGGAAAACAGAGACGCACAAATTTTAGTGGAAACAGCAGAGGTCAAAGGTCACGCAGGAACAGATTCTTACAGCGAACGGTTTTTATTACCTGCTGAGTCCGAGAGACGGCAGCAGCAGAACCATGAAGATCAGGAAGGTGTAACATTTATGCATCGTCGTCCTATTTTCTCCAGACCTGCACACACAGAGACAGTCAAATAAGAGGATTCAGTCTCAACTGACTCTCAAATGACTTGAGACTGGATTTGGACTCATTTCGACGTTCTTGACATTAACTTGGACTCTCCTCAACTCACTTCCTTTGGACTTGTCTCGACATGACTTGAGATTTTACTTGGACTAGTATTAAATAACTGGAGACTTGACATGTTTCGTTTATGTCACTTGGACTTGCCGTAAAAGTCTGATAACAACTCTGTGTGCTAGTACTAATACTGCATTATTGAAACCGTACTATAGTACTGAGACTTATGAGGAGGAGGAAACAGCAGTGTTACCTGGTCCAGTGAGCCTCGAAGAAGGCAGAGTAGTAGACGATGGTGGGCAGCAAAGCAGAGAAAGCCCAGAGCAGCAGAGTGGGGAAGAACTGAGTGACGATGGGATTCTGTACAAAAGAACCAACAAACCAACGCGCAGCAGAGAGTCAGAGCAGGAGAATCATTTCATGTCGACACTCAAAACATTTCAAACGATACCCAGCTCTTCTGAATCTCAGTCTGACCAAAAGGTCGGTCGTGGTTTCTTACGTTGAGATACTCGACGGGCTTGGTGACGTTGAACTTGTCCATGGTGGAGATGATGATGGCAGGCGTGGTGAGGAAGAAGAGCAGGATGAAGAGGATGCAGTTGATGATGAAGCAGCGGATCCACCAGGAGATCCCGCCCAGCGACAGATGTTCCCTGCAGGAAGTAACCAGGACACATCAGCAGAGGGTGAGGGGTGTAGTTGTTTGGGATTTGGTGGGGTTTTAGGGGTGGAGCTTGTGGACGTACCAGCGGACGTTCTGCGGGTCGGGCGCGTACGAAACGCTCCAGTTGTGAATGTGAAGAACCTCGCTGAACTGAGAGGAACCCGGCTCCTGACGACACCGACAACCCTGAACCTGACAGGCGTTAAAGTCCTTCAAAATACTGCGAAAACAGAGGGGGTGGAGTCAGAGAGAGGAGGCGGAGTCAAAGAGAAGTCAGGGTCAATTGGAGAGGAGGTGGAGTCAGAGCAGTGTAAATTTATTCTACGAATACTACGACTAAAAAGATTCATCAACAAAACAAGACAAAAACTACATTAAAAGTGACCTTTGAGAAGAAAAACTGACGAAATGTTTTAGTTTTCATCAACAAATAAAAATAAAAGAGCAATGTGAAAGACACAAGCTGACTAATGAACTAAAATCAGCTGTTTTCTGTTTACAGACAGTTGGTGGGAGGAGTTAGAGACAGAGTGGCGGGGTCAGATAAGGGGCAGGGTCAGGCTGTGGCTCACATGGCAGTCATGGCCTCATTCTGGAAGGTGACGAAGGCCATGCCCAGCGGTTTGGTGTGGACCTTCTCCTTCTCCTTCCTGTACTCCTCCTTCAGCTTGGCCTCCCTCTTGGTGTAGTAGCTGACCGCCTCCTCCTGCAGGACCAATGAAGGCTGCTGAATCACTGCTAACATGCTGACACGCTAACAACACACACCCTGACCCTGACACAACACATCAAATCACACCAGGTCTCGTTTTTATTTGGCCCATGAAATGTTTGGTCTATAAAAATTTATAAAAAACGAATGTCCAAAGTCATAAAACTGCTTGTTTAGTCCAAAAACTATTTTCACTGAGAAACGACTGAAAAACCACGTAGAATAATGTAATAAAGCTGTCACCTTATAACTTAACCACTTTAATTGGGTACGATAAAACTGGCCTGAACTTTAGTGAGCTACTGGGACTTGAAGAATAAAGATGAAATGTGGAAATAAATTACTCATCATGTAGCAGCATAGTAGCAACGAGAGAAAATAACAAATCAGAGTATGAAAATGACATGATTTATAATTATCAAGCCTGCAGGCTTCAGACTTTTGAGAAGAAGAAGACTTTTGAAGAGTGTGTATGTGTGAACAGAGTATTAGCGTTAGCGTCACCTCCTCACAGCCGGTGATGGCGCAGCAGCACAGGTGTCCGCAGGGTTTGGGGTTGATCATGGTGGGAACGTGTTCCTTCGCCATCAGGTCAGTGAAGAACTTCTTACTGCGCTCCGTCTTCTTCCTGACAAACACAAACAAACAGAGCATGTGTTGCTGCATCTGGATCAAAGAAACTCCTTCTTTTAAAAAGTCCTAACATTTTACTCAGTGACATGTTATTCTGAAAAAAACAAGATTTAAATGTTAAGAAATTAATCTTTCTTGAATCTGTCCAGTAGCAGTTCACACGGAGCTGGAGTGTATCCCAGCATGCACCAGGCCCCGACTCTCTGTCTCACCTCTCGGCGTTCAGAGACATCAGTTTGGCCACGTTGTAGCAGATCCGAGCCTCCAGCACAGTGCAGTTCTCATACGCCTGCCTGAAGGACAATACGGACACGTTCAGGTCTTCGATCGCCTCACACAGAACGCACTCTCTTCAGACCCACTACTACAAAACAAATGCAACTCTCCACATGTACAACTGCTGACTTATTATTCAATAAGCAAACCAGAAAACAAACTAATTTCAACATTACGTCATTAGAAACATATTATCAAGGATTTTCTATTTCTGATCAAAGAAAACTTGAGTCCTTGAATCAGGACTGTCCTCTGATTTTATAAATGTTAATAAATGCAGTTTAATGTGAATAACACAGCGGAAATGTAAGGGAAAAAAAGGTGACACATATATCTCATTTATTTAACCCAAGATTAAACTGAATATCTCACATCTCAAGATACAAACTCCAGATGTTCTGACATTTTTTGACATTAAATAAATAAAAAACAAACAAAAATGAAAGCACAATCAAATATCTTGATATTGACATTTAGCAAAAACCTTTAGTGCTTTTAAGAGAGTATTAACACACAACAATCATCAATGTGGGCGTTTACCACAGCTCCATGACGTGTTCAGACCACAGTGTGAAACACATTTGAGGACATTCTGAGAGATTTTGGAAGTTGAATGAAAATGTCACATTTGAACACTTGTAGAGATCTGAGAGTGACATGGAGCAGATCTGGATCATGGACTTACTCAAAGTGCTGTTTGATCTGACTCTCCTCAGCGTATTTAGAGATGCCGTTAATGAATAAAGTGCGTTTCACCTGCAAGACACAAAAATGGGATTAAAACACGACAACCGATGAAACAACACAAGTTTGTGTATTTTCATGTTTTCAGATAACTTAAAGCTGGGGGAAGCAAAATCTGGCAAAACGCCTCTCTCTTTCTGCTGCCTCGTATCACTCCGCTAAGCCCCTCCCACCAAACCCACAACTTGGACCGGCAGCAGAAGGAGTCGGTTCCCCAGTGAAACCGTATCCCTCGTAGGGCTCGCTGTCCACGGCGTGAGCCTCACCGAGACCGCGGTCCCTCCCGCCGTGACCCGTTTTCTCAAAGACGCCCCTCCAGCACTTTGCGGCCGCAGAGCAGAGCGCCCCAGGCTTCAGAGGCAGCTGCAACGCCGTCCAGCAGCAGAAAGAGAGGCTGGTACACCACACACACACACCACTGTCCCCCGTCAACAGTTACTCCCCACTGTTTGTCATCAGGCCTCTTTGCCACTCGTCGTTATGAGCGCCATGGCATCGAACATACTGAGCCTGAAGCTCCGTGTTGTTTTGTACTATACACCGCTGTAGGCAAAGGAGGTGTCGGACATTTATCACAAGTTTCAGGATTTTCACCGTCTGAAGGGACGTGTACACACACCTGCTCTTGTAGCTTAGCCAATAGGAACGCACCGTCTCTCTGAAATAACCTGTGATTGGCTAAAGTCTCCCGTCATAGGATAGATTTACTGAAGCCTGAAAACAGAGGCAAGAGGGGGGGCTGAAGTAGAGGTCTGCTCTCAGACCACTTGAATTACAATATGCTGCACGGTTAATATGGCATTTCTGCTCAGTGACGCCAAAAGAAAACTGCCTACCCAACCTTTAAGGAAGTATTAACATTTCAAACCTCACAAACAAAGAACAAAGTATTTCTGACAGTTTAATGTCAAAACTTTTTTGTGTTTTTGGAGATACGAGATTTAATCAACGTCTTGTTCAGTCGTCTGTTACTGTTGCAGTTCATGTGTAAAACACCAGCGTCTCTATATATTTAGTTTGAGCTCCACGACAATCCACTGTGAATATTCTTATTATTTTTAATCGCTATTCACCAACATAGTGTCACAGCTGGTTTTTCCTACCAGGTCGTCCTCCTTGTAGTGCATCTTGGACGTGTGTCTCCTCATGCTGTAGACGGTCAGCAGCAGATACATGAAGGCAAACGAAGTGTGCAGCCACAACAGATTCGTCCTGGACACAAAAAAAACATTTCATTTTTACAGAAACCTCAGAAAATCAAGACAAAAAGCTAGGCTAACAGTTCCCCCTGCTTACAGTCTTTGTGCTAAGCTAGGCTAAACCACAGACTGTAGATAAAGATGGACGACATGACAGCTCCCCAGAAGTGAAGCCAAAACATCTGGATCGCCCCCTGGTGGCTGGCTGCAGTACAGGTCATAAGACGGCGTGTTTGTACAGTGGGAGGAAGTGGAGACGCGTCGGCCATCTTTATATACAGTCTGTTGGTGGTTCGATCGCAGCTCCTCCTGTCAAAGTGTCCTTGAGCAAGACACTGAACCCCAAATCGCTCCTGATGGTCTGAGCAGCAGCTCAGTAACATTTAGAGGCTCCTCCAACACACTGACAAATACTGACAAGCTAGCGATGGATTCACCAACAAGCTAAAATGACTGATTGTACTTCTGTCCCACAGCTGGCTGACTTCTGACTGACCCACTTTCTGTTGGCACTTTGATCCTGGATCTGCAGCTTCCTGCTGAAGAAGAACTGAAGCTGTATGATGCAGGACTCACCCAGACTTCAGGTTGGCTATCGTGGTGCGTCCGAAGCTGTAGGCGTTGTTTTCTGGGATCAATACAAGCACAAGTCAGAGTTAATCATCGGGAAACATTCAGGACTGATCACCTGCAGTGACAGTTACTCAGCGGTGGAAAGTTACCGAGTACATTTACTCAAGTACTGTACTTAAATACATTTTTGAGGTACTTGTACTTTACTTGAGTATTTGCATTTTATGCTACTTTCTACTTCTACTGCACCACAACGAGGTACTTTTTACTGCGCTACATTTATCTGATAACTTCAGTTACATTGTTTCTGCAATGTATTATCAACAAATAAATGATGATGTTTTATTGATTAGAAGAAAATAAGACTTTATTGATCCTCTGGGGGAAGTTCACAATCTACCCAGCAGCATATAAAGTGATTAAAAGCAGCTCAACCTTTAAAGTGATGAACACATTAATGCATCAATTATTATAAGATTAAGATCTGAATACTTGTTCCAGCACTGATGTTACTACAAAAATAAACAGACTGAGTCCAGGTTGAGCTAAAATCACCATCTACCATCAGACAGCAAACACAGACCAACACACCTGCAGACCTGCTACAGACCTGGTCTGACTGCTGTTACCTTCTTTAGAAGGGGGGCCGGGTGCTCCTTGGCTTAGGAAAGCATCTTTACTGATAATTCTGACTAAAATAAATCAGACACAAGACGAGAACACTGAGTCCAGAGGCTGCAGGTTTCAGTTCAGCTGCTGAACTCTCAGAATTCAAAGTACAAACTGTTTAAACAGACTGGATGTAATAACAGTGAAGAGTCCGTAACAGTAATGTCTGTCTGTGAGCTTTCATTACAAACCAGCGCCGTCGTAACTTCAGGATTACATCTCTGAAGGGAATTAGAATAATTCATGTTCTGTCTCATCTTAAATGGATTCAATATTTAATGGGACTCTGGTTAAAGCTAATCAATGCTAAAACAGGAACAGTTCGCTAGCTCTCAGCCTGGAAAAGAACAAAATCAGAGAAAGAAATGTGAATAAACGTGAATAGAAACACCGTGATATGCACAAGGTGGGAAAGTCAGAAGCTAGTGGAAGCTAAACTAGCTAGCTACAGGCTAGAACAGCTAGCTTTATTTTTGGAGGGAAACTTATCATTTCTTCTGTTACTTTTTCTTTCTTTACTTCAGTGTTTATATTTTTATGATTGATTAATTAGTTGAAGGTCAGGCTAGGCTAACTAGCTGCCAAGCTAGAATTGGCTAACCTCGGTAATTTGGACCTTCTAATTATATTCTAACATTATCAGTTAGCAGCAAAGACTTGTGGATAAATCTACAGGCTATTAAGTGTTTTGTCTCCAAAGCAGCTTCAACTGACCAATCAGCAGCAGGCTCTGTGCGTTAGATCAGCAGTTCCCAACCTGGAGACTGGGACCCCCAAAAGGGGTCACAACATGAATCTAAAAGGGCCATGAAATGATTACCAGGGAAAAACAAAACCTGCTCTATTAAAGTGTTTATTTTTGACTTTTCTCTCATTTTTATTCATTTATTTTGAAATACTGCATGGTTTCTCTAACATTATTTAATTTATGTACAGACTGTGACAGTAGGTCAGAAGACATCTGTTTGTATTAAGGGGTCACGAAAAGCCCAGCTCTGATTAGTGTGATGCTGTTGGGCTTGTTCTCACCCAGCAGGTCTCCGGAGAAGTTGACGGGCAGGACGATGCCGACAGAGAGGACGCCGACGACGACCAGCAGGCCGATGATGTGACGCTGGAAGGACAGATAGTGAACAGCATCCTCGCCACACTTCTCCCTGATCTCTTCATCCCTGCAGGAGGACGAGGACGGGTCAGTCAACAGGGTCAAAACCAGCTTAGAGTCCTGAACCTGACCCAAGAACTGAAGCTATATTTTGGTTTTATTTCATCATTACTGTCCATTAGCTGAGCAGGCTAATGAAATGAGACATGCACAGACGCAGTATTAAACAATATAAGTACTTTATCCTTTATACTTCACATATAACAAAACCTGAACCCAAACTGAGCTCGATCAGAAACCCAGTACTGCTGAGAACTGTTGGGTTTGAGTTGGGCAGCAGAACTTGGCTCAGCACGTCATGTGACACCTGTTACTGAGTACATTTACTCAAGTACATTTTTAAGGTACTTGTACTTTGCATGAGTATTTCCACTTTGTTAATTTATACTTCTACTGCACCACATATCAGAGGGAGATCTTGTACGTTTTACTGCACTACATTTATTCTACAGATTCAGATCAATATGATATTTAATCAATAGTTGATGATGTATTATTACAGATTCATCTACCAGCAGAACATAAAGTCATTAAAAGCAGCTCCATCTTTACCAGCTGCAACATTACAGCGATGAACACATTAATAATTATAATCCAAGAATATATTTAATATATAGGACTTTTACTTGTTTCTACACTGTGGTATTAGTACTTTTACTGCAGTAACAGATCTGAGCACTTGCTCCACCTCCGCCTGTAGTCCACTCTAGACTCACTGCGACACACCAGCGCCACATTCAAAGTTGCTCCTACCCTGCTGCGACAGCTACAAAACCACAGAAGAAGTCGTGCTGCCACCAAACAAAAGAAGAAGAACATGTACAGCAACTGAGCATCCTCGCTGCAGCAGGTAAAGCTCCCAGACTGTTTCACTAACAGTCCAGCTTTTAGGTTCTCACATTAGCACCAAACTGAGCCTCCAACCCTCAGATAAACATCTCAGAAATGATGAAGCGTTGATGAAGAACAGAATGTGAGAGAGCGATGGATCAAGAGACTGAGCTGAACGAGTGTTTGAAGAAGATACTCACTTTATTCTGAAGATGGCCGTCAGCCACGAGCAGAAGCCCTGCAGCGGAAAACACACCGTAAACACACACACACACACAAGAAGAAGACAATGAGGATGAGGAGGATGAATGATGAAGGTGTCCTTACGTTGTCTCTCTGGTCGAAGTCGACGGAGCTGGAGACGGAGGTGAGGCGTTCGTAGCGATCGGGCGTCTCCGAGTGCATCGCCGAGGCAACGCTGTGGAGACACACAGGAAGGAGTCAGCTGACTGTTAACTGTTAGCATGTCACCGCTCTGACCTTTGACCTCTGCGTCTGAAAGCTGATTGGAGCCCTGAGTTTAGTTCTTCTGGTTCCAGAGTTCCTTTAACATTTTGGTCAATAAGATCTTTAAGACACTCAAACACAGAGGGAGCTAACAGGAAGTGACTTTAAACACCAATGACTCCTTTAAAGGCCAAAAACCCTCTTTGAGTTTCTACGTTCACAAACTGAACTCGGATCTGAAATCCTCCGCAGAACCAGGACAGAGGTGTTTCCAGATGTGAGCGTGCTAGCTAACAGTATGTTGGGTTTTGTGTGGAGTCAGCTAACCAGCTAACTAGCACGTCACAGGGTTTAAGACGCTACAACACACAGCCTGTTACCTTTTGACCGGCTCATAGTTATCTCTGTCTCGTCTTCGGCTGAATTAACGTTACACATGAAGAGAAATGTGGAGCAGTGTTAGCATCACATTAGCCAACAGAGAGTGATCCAAAGACACCCTTTAAACACACACACAGTCAGTATTCATGGGCTATGGGGGGTGATTGGTGCCTCCTGCCACACTATACGTTTCATTGTTTTCCCAGAAACCAACCGGCACTCAGAGCTGAAGTGATTAGTTGATAAATCGTCAGAAATTTTTACTACATGTTTGATAATCGATTGTGTGTTTAAGTCATTTTTTAAGTTAAAGCACCAAAACTTCTCGTGTGAATATCTGCTTCAACTCTCCGTGTTTCTGACGGCTGATCAGACAAAAAGAGACTTTAGAAAATGTTCGCTTGGGCTTCAGGGAATCATGACACTGATCAATCAATCGATTATTAAAGGAAATAATTGTTGGTTGCAGGCTTACAGTTCTGCTGTGATGGAATAAAACGAGGGGTTCATGAATTAAAGCCGTTTGATGAAACATAAAAACACAAGAGCAACAAATAGAAACAATTCAGGTTTTAAAACGAGAGTTTCACACGGGGCCCCTCTTCAGGTCCGGGCCCCAGGATGGAGGAGCCGACACGGTTGATGTTGTTCTTTAGTCGTGCAAATTTCAGACACTAATAACCCCCCATACAGAAACACACAAACACACACAAACTGAAATGAAGTCGTGTTAGTGCACCAATCAGAGAGCAGAACCCTGTTAATAAAACCAGAAGAAGAAGAGAAGAGGAGGAGGAGGAGGAAGATGTTAGCAGACAAAACAAACATGGAGGAAGCAGCAACATACTATTCCCGCTCCTCCAGGTCGCTGAAACGCTTCTTCAGTCTTCAGGATGGAAACAGAAAGAAAATCAACAGGAAGAGGAACTCACTCTTCTTAAAACAACACGTCCACATTTAGTCTTCATCACCTGTATTGTATACTAATATAATCATATATATACACACACATACACATATATATATATATATATATATATATATATGTGTATATATACAGTCTGTTCCAGTTCACAATATTTCTAGAAGGTAATTCAAAGCTTCAGCAGTCAGAGTTTGACAACCCAAGTGGAGATCATTACGTACTTCGTGTTACATCAGGTCGTCTCAGACTGCTGAGGCTTCACATTCACTTCAGATGAACTTTGTTTTTACACAGAACTGCAGATTTCATCTTCCATCATTTATACATTATAAAAGATCTGTTATGAAACACAGACTTATAAATGTGAACCTGTCCTTTAAAATTAATAAATCTTCTGTTTTACAGCTTGATTAGATGTTCAGACAGAATATAAACATTAATGAGTTCTTTCATTCTCGTAAGTATCAGGATGCGACTTCCTGCTGTGTCTGACTTCCTGCTGTGTCTGTGACTTCCTGCTGTGTCTGTGACTTCCTGCTGAGTCTGTGACTACCTGCTGTGTCTGTGACTTCCTCCTGTGTCTGACTTCCTGCTGACTTCCTGCTGTGTCTGTGACTTCCTGCTGTGTCTGTGACTTCCTGCCGTCTTCCTGCTGTGTCTGTGACTTCCTGCTGTGTCTGACTTCCTGCTGTGTCTGTGACTTCCTGCTGTGTCTGTGACTTCCTGCTGTGTCTGTGACTTCCTGCCGTCTTCCTGCTGTGTCTGTGACTTCCTGCTGTGTCTGACTTCCTGCTGTGTCTGTGACTTCCTGCTGTGTCTGTGACTTCCTGCTGTGTCTGTGACTTCCTGCTGTGTCTGACTTCCTGCTGACTTCCTGCTGTGTCTGTGACTTCCTGCTGACTTCCTGCTGTGTCTGTGACTTCCTGCTGTGTCTGTGACTTCCTGCTGACTTCCTGCTGTGTCTGTGACTTCCTGCTGTGTCTGACTTCCTGCTGTGTCTGACTTCCTGCTGTGTCTGTGACTTCCTGTTGTGTCTGACTTCCTGCTGACTTCCTGCTGTGTCTGACTTCCTGCTGACTTCCTGCTGTCTTCCTGCTGTGTCTGTGACTTCCTGTTGTGTCTGACTTCCTGCCGACTTCCTGCTGTGTCTGTGACTTCCTGCTGTGTCTGTGACTTCCTGCTGACTTCCTGCTGTCTTCCTGCTGTGTCTGTGACTTCCTGCTGTCTTCCTGCTGTGTCTGTGACTTCCTGCTGACTTCCTGCTGTGTCTGTGACTTCCTGCTGAGTCTGTGACTTCCTGCTGTGTCTGTGACTTCCTGTTGTGTCTGACTTCCTGCTGACTTCCTGCTGTGTCTGTGACTTCCTGCTGTGTCTGACTTCCTGCTGTGTCTGTGACTTCCTGCCGTCTTCCTGCTGTGTCTGTGACTTCCTGCTGTGTCTGTGACTTCCTGCTGTCTTCCTGCTGTGTCTGTGACTTCCTGCTGTGTCTGTGACTTCCTGCTGTCTTCCTGCTGTCTGTGACTTCCTGCTGTCCTTCCTGCTGTGTCTTGACTTCCTGCTGAGTCTGACTTCTGCTGTCTTCCTGCTGTGTCTGTGTGACTTCCTGCTGACTTCCTGCTGTGTCTGTGACTTCTGCTGGAGTCTGTGACTTCCCTGCTGTGTCTGTGACTTCCTGTTGTATCTGACTTCCTGCTTTGACTTCCTGTGTCTGTGACTTCCCTACTTGTGTCCTGACTTCCTGCTGTGTCTGTGACTTCCTGCCAGTCTTCCTGCTGTGTCTGTGACTTCCCCTGCTGTCTGTGACTTCCTGCTGTCTTCCTGCTGTCTGTGACTTCCTGCTGTGTCTGTGACTTCCTGCTGTCTTCCTGCTGTGTCTGAGCTTCCTGCTGTGTGTGACTTCCCTGCTGTGTCTGTGACTTCCTGCTGAGTCTGTGACTTCCTGCTGTGTCTGTGACTTCCTCTGTGTCTGACTTCCTGCTGACTTCCTCTGCTGTGTCTGTGACTTCCTGCTGTGTCTGACTTCCTGCTGTGTCTGTGACTTCCTGCTGTGTCTGTGACTTCCTGCTGTGTCTGTGACTTCCTGCTGAGTCTGTGACTTCCTGCTGTGTCTGTGACTTCCTGTTGTGTCTGTGACTTCCTCCTGTGTCTGACTTCCTGCTGACTTCCTGCTGTGTCTGTGACTTCCTGCTGTGTCTGACTTCCTGCTGTGTCTGTGACTTCCTGCTGTGTCTGTGACTTCCTGCTGTGTCTGTGACTTCCTGCTGAGTCTGTGACTTCCTGCTGTGTCTGACTTCCTGCTGTGTCTGTGACTTCCTGCTGTGTCTGTGACTTCCTGCTGTGTCTGTGACTTCCTGCTGAGTCTGTGACTTCCTGCTGTGTCTGTGACTTCCTGCTGTGTCTGTGACTTCCTGCTGAGTCTGTGACTTCCTGCTGTGTCTGTGACTTCCTCCTGTGTCTGACTTCCTGCTGACTTCCTGCTGTGTCTGTGACTTCCTGCTGTGTCTGACTTCCTGCTGTGTCTGTGACTTCCTGCTGTGTCTGTGACTTCCTGCTGTGTCTGTGACTTCCTGCTGAGTCTGTGACTTCCTGCTGTGTCTGTGACTTCCTGCTGTGTCTGTGACTTCCTGCTGTCTTCCTGCTGTGTCTGACTTCCTGCTGTGTCTGTGACTTCCTGCTGTGTCTGTGACTTCCTGCTGAGTCTGTGACTTCCTGCTGTGTCTGTGACTTCCTCCTGTGTCTGACTTCCTGCTGACTTCCTGCTGTGTCTGTGACTTCCTGCTGTGTCTGACTTCCTGCTGTGTCTGTGACTTCCTGCTGTGTCTGTGACTTCCTGCTGTGTCTGTGACTTCCTGCTGAGTCTGTGACTTCCTGCTGTGTCTGTGACTTCCTGTTGTGTCTGACTTCCTGCTGACTTCCTGCTGTGTCTGTGACTTCCTGCTGAGTCTGTGACTTCCTGCTGTGTCTGTGACTTCCTCTTGTGTCTGACTTCCTGCTGACTTCCTGCTGTGTCTGTGACTTCCTGCTGACTTCCTGCTGTGTCTGTGACTTCCTGCTGTGTCTGTGACTTCCTGCTGACTTCCTGCTGTGTCTGTGACTTCCTGCTGTGTCTGACTTCCTGCTGTGTCTGTGACTTCCTGCTGTGTCTGTGACTTCCTGCTGTGTCTGACTTCCTGCTGTGTCTGTGACTTCCTGCTGACTTCCTGCTGTGTCTGTGACTTCCTGTTGTGTCTGTGACTTCCTGCTGTGTCTGTGACTTCCTGCTGACTTCCTGCTGTGTCTGTGACTTCCTGCTGTGTCTGTGACTTCCTGCTGACTTCCTGCTGTGTCTGTGACTTCCTGCTGACTTCCTGCTGTGTCTGTGACTTCCTGCTGACTTCCTGCTGTGTCTGACTTCCTGCTGACTTCCTGCTGTGTCTGTGACTTCCTGCTGTGTCTGTGACTTCCTGCTGTGTCTGACTTCCTGCTGACTTCCTGCTGTGTCTGTGACTTCCTGCTGTGTCTGTGACTTCCTGCTGACTTCCTGCTGTGTCTG
>SEMN01001616.1:0-37500 GCA_005408345.1 Macquaria australasica
CCTGTCTCTTCTTCACAGGAACTGACATCAAAACGGACGGCTTCAGTATGGAGACCAGCAGGATCATGGTCAACCTGATGGACGTATCCTGTGACGTGAACTGTTTAGTGATTAAACTGCAGTCAGACTCACTCACGTTGCTATCAGAGCAGCACAGCTGTCGGCTAACAGCTTCTGCTAACATTTGCTAGGGAACTAACAAACATGAACATGGTGACTGTGTTTGTTTGTCTGGCGGTTCAAAGTGAAACGGGTTATCAGTCGACTCGTCATCGAACTGATTATGTGAGAAACATTTTATGTTAAAGTCACTTTAGTACAATTCTACATCACAAAGCTCCTTAACCTCTCAGCAGGACAGCGGGAACGGGAAGCTCGGCCTCGGAGAGTTCGCCACGCTGTGGAAGAAGGTGCAGAGATATCTGGTGAGACCTTTGTGACCTTTGACCTTTAAACCCAAATATCTGAGTTTACCCGAAAGAGATCAACAGCAGCTGTCTGTCTGTTTTCATGCGTCTACAGTCGATCTATAAGAAGAACGACTTGGATAACTCGGGGACGATGAGCACTCCAGAGATGAGAGTCGCCTTCAAAGACGCAGGTCGGTTGTTGTATCTTCTTCTGCAGAAACACACTGACTGTCGGATCCATACAAACTCAACTGAGGTTAAAAGGTTTTCCTGTTTCAGCATCTAACAGTTTATGTCTGAGTGGTTCAGTCTGAGCGTCTTTATAGCGCTGACCTGACCTTCACTGCGGCAGGAAATCAATCAATCAATCAACATTTGGTTGAAACATTCAGCTGAGTTTTCTGCACACGCTGCAGTCTGCTGTCTGCAGGTCTGACTGATCGTTTACAGATTTTATATTTCACCTATAAACCAACGCTCTGACATCCAAAGTAACTGCAAGAAAAATTCTGTTATTTTACTGTAATAACTGCAATTTAAGCAGACGTCTTAGTGTACCATACTTTTCAGGAATTGAACACATGCTTAAAACCTGTGACCCTGCAGGTACCCTTCACAGGAAACTGTATTCCCGGGCCAGAATTCTGGGAAAATACCAGCATGTCAGTCCCTGGTATTCAACCCTTTTTCCTTTTCTTAACTTGTAGTGTAAAAAATAAAGACAGAAATGTGGCCAAAATGCAAAGTATTTTGCATTTTTCGACATGAATCTTGTTGTGAACTCGTCCAGATGAACACTCAGCAGCTGCTCCTGAATCTTGACTTCTCATGAGGATCATTCAGTTGTTACAGCAGCATTTATGCCCTCTGTTGTGTCACTGAGTGACCTTTGACCTCCACACTGTTTGTTGCATGTAAGTGCTGCAGGGCTGTAAGCTCGGTCCTGTTGAAGTGGGTTCGCTGCAGGGGACTCTGATATGACACCATGATCAGAGGGTCAGTACGGCACTAAGGCTGAGACATGCAAACGTCCACCGGGTGGTTTGGAGATGCTTCTTGTAACATACGATCTGTATAATATTTGCATGTTTTTGAAACATCAAATATCGATTATGCAATGTGAAAAAGTTAATAATAGATTTTGTCTCCTATTATTATTCTTTGTTTCACTTCTGTTTGGGGATAATCAGGCTCTAAGTTTTGGAAATACATTTTCCATAAGGGATCTTTGTGGAGTGTAAACAGGAAGTACAATGTTGCCATGGAGACAGTGAGTTAGCTGTGAGCTACAACTTGAGCCCCGTTTTCAGCCTGTATTAGTGTCCATGTAGTCAGAGTCCATCAGCAGCTCCTGTCTGCAGTGTATCATGGGTGTACAGACAACTATCACTGGATTACTGTGATACTGAAGAAACGTTAGAAACAAGAGGATTCTCAGGCAACTTCTGTAGTTATAAGGAGCGTCTTTGTTCTATACATAATGATCTTCTCGGGAAGTAGAAGTCACACTGAATCTAAAATATGTGTTTCATGTCTGAGTTCAGAGTTTTGACTCTGAAGGAAGAACTTAACTTTTTGTCTCTGCGTGTCCATGTTTTCCTCAGAAAACTATTTTCTTTATCTCCATCTGCTGAGATTAAAGTGCTTCCAGAGAGTCGGTTCAGTGTGTTTGTATCTGAGTGTTTCTCATGGTGACTCCCAGCTGACTCACTGCACAAACCTCCTCCTCAGAACACTGCACTCCTCTGGCCCTGTGAGGAATGAGGAAGACAGTCTTTTATTTATTTCTGAGGGGAAACTCAATCTTCACACTTTCAAAATAAAATGTGTTTCCTGTTCACTAACATCTCTTTTCTTCTTCTTCTTTCTCCTGTAATGTGTTGTGTGTGTTTGTCTCTGCTGCCGCCGTCTGGACTCTTCACACTTTACTGTCAGTAGACTGATGGTGATGGTACGTTACCTACTGGAGCAGCATTAGCACTGTTAGCAGTGCTAGCAGTGTTCTCACTGTTAGTCCAGTTAGCAGTATTAGCAGTAGTAGCACTGTTAGCATTGTTAGAAGTGTCAGCAGAGTTAAAGGTTGGGTAGGCAGTTTTCTTTTGGCGTCATTGGGCAAAAATGCCATATTAACCGTGCAGCATATTATAATTCAAGTGGTCTGAGAGCAGACCTCTACTTCAGCCCCCCCGCTGCCTCTGTTTTCAGGCTTCAGAAAATCTATCCCGTGATGGTAGACTTTAGCCAATCACAGGTTATTTCAGAGAGACGGTGCGTTCGTATTGGCTACAGGAGCAGATGTGTGTACACGTCCCTTCAGACGGTGAAAATCCTGAAACTTGTGATAAATGTCCGACACCTCCTTTGCCTACAGCGGTGTATAGAACAAAACAACACGGAGCTTCAGGCTCAGTATGTTCGATGCCATGGCGCTCATAACGACGAGTGGCAAAGAGGCCTGATGACAAACAGTGGGGAGTAACTGTTGACGGGGGACAGTGGTGTGTGTGTGGTGTACCAGCCTCTCTTTCTGCTGCTGGACGGCGTTGCAGCTGCCTCTGAAGCCTGGGGCGCTCTGCTCTGCGGCCACGAAGTGCTGGAGGGGCGTCTTTGAGAAAACAGGTCGCGGCGGGAGGGACCGCGGTCTCGGTGAGGCTCACGCCGTGGTGAGCGAGCCCTACGAGGGACACGGTTTCACTGGGGAACCGACTCCTTCTGCTGCCGGTCCAAGTTGTGGGTTTGGTGGGAGGGGCTTAGCAGAGAGAGAGGAGGAAGGTTCTGCCTCTCCCAGCTTTAATCCTGTTAGCAGTATTAGCAGTGTTAGTGTTAGCAGCAGTAAATTGCTCTAACCTCGTCCTGTGTTTTGAGGCTGTGTAAACACGTTTCTCTTTTGGGTTTTATTATTAGTTGCAGCTTCAACAGAAGAAGAAGTCGTTATTCATTTATTTCTTTTGTCTCGACATCACGAGTTCATTTGATCAGTTCATTGATCTTGTTATCTGAAGGTAAACGGCATGTTTCGACTGTTATCAAAGGTCACATCTCATTATCTCGTCACCTCAAGATAAATTCTGTGTTGAGCTGATATGATTTAATTATCTCATGATCAGGAGATTATAAACCTGACAGCGAGAACTGAATTAAACTCAGTGATCCTGTAGATCAGTGAGGGGACATTTCATTTAGTCAGTCAGAGAACTAATTATGTCTTTTTTTTCTGGAGAGAACTAATTATGTTTTCTGGAGTTTATTTTGGCTTTTTATGGCTGTTATCCTGAGATATTGATTCAAAATGTATCTTCAGATAACACTCTTATCAACGACTTCAGTCTGTGTGGACATCAGATGTCAACAATAACTCCTTCCTGTCTTTGAATTGACTCCATGATGAAACAGAAAGTACAGCAGCCTTTTATCCTGACATATTTAAGTCCTGATATCTGCACACAACCTGATCATTCAATCCTCATCTTTGGAGAACACAAGTAACAACTTTGACAGTGGTGGAAGAAGTACTCAGATCTTTTACTTAAGTAAAAGTACTAATACCATGATGAAAAAATACTCTGTTACAAGTAGTGCAGTAAAAAACATTTCTCTCTGAGATAAAGTATAAAAGTATAAAATCAAAATGACAATCCTCAAGTACCTGAAAGAAAATAAGGGACCTAAAAATGATTCCTCATCAGTATTAGCAGTCCTGTTAGCTTTAGCGTCACAGTGCTAATGTTGACACATCTGAAAACATCTTTTACACGTTGAACATTTTCTGTAAAAGTTCAACAGAAAAACAGTTAAATCTCTTCTTCTTCGTCTTTTAGTTTAATGGCGGTGGTCAAACAGTGAAATGGAGAACGTCTTAGTCTTCCCTTCAGACTCTCTTTTTGTCCATCATCAAGGAAACCCCTGATGCAGGAACTGATTTATTCAGTGTGCAACACTAAATTTGTCGTAATATTCCTTAAATACCCAAAGTTATCTTGTTCAAATGTTTTCATTTACAGTGACCATCGCTCAGGAAGTGTCTTAAATCACAAAGCAGCAGTTTGTCCAGTGGAACTGCTAAAACAGAAGGTTCCTGAGTGTTATTTCACCCTGCTAAATGTAAGCAGCAGAAACACTGTCGATACTCTTTCCACTATTTTATTTCCTGGTGTCGTCAGTAGAAACACAAAGATCAGCCGGACTGAAACACAGAACAAGAAATCACAAAGGAGAAGGAGAACGTTAGCTTCTTAACGTTGCTGCTAACAAGAAGTTCTCTTTTTTTCTGTCCATACTAAATTGGTGTTTTAAATGTGTCCACTGTGGACAAATAAAGCTCAGTTTTGGAGCCCAGAGCGTCTGTAAGGTGTTACTGTTGAAATGAAGATGTTTTCAGAGGTGTTAGCATGATGATGATAGTCTGGTTTGTTCTCCACAGTAACTTCTTCTGTCGTCCTCCAGGTTTCACTCTCAACAACACCATCTACCAGCTGCTGGTGGCTCGATACTCCGACCCCGACATGACCATCGACTTCGACAACTTTGTGGGGTGTCTGATGAGGCTGGAGATGATGTTCAGTGAGTTATCCACATTTCTAGCATCCACAGTCTGATGGCTAACAGAGGAAGCTAATGGTTCAACAAAATGTTCTTCTTCTCCTTCGGATGTAAAGTTTTCTTACTGAAGAACTGTAATTAAAGGAAAAGCTCAATATGTTCAGAAATAAAAATATATAATAGTGAGAAACAGTGAATGTAAACAGAAGCTTCATGCAGCTGGACTTCTTATAAAGTCTGTCTCAGATGTCTCTGTGGTCAGAAGTCCTGAAGATAAAAATATAAGGCCTGGTCACACCAGCATTTAGAAAGTTAAGCCGTGTTTCCCAAAGCACCCGCAAACTTTTAGTCCCAGGAACTAAAAGGTTCCTTCAGCCTGTTGTTGTCTAAAGACCCACAAAGATTAAAATGAGTCCGCTGACGATGACGCCACATACAGTGACAGACAGGCATCGTTATTTGTGCGACACTGAGGAGCTCAGTGAGGCCTTGACTTGGTCCGTCTGTCAGATGCTTTCTCCTGTAACTCCATTGTGTCGAAGCACAATGAACAAAAAAAAAAAATGGTGGTTGAAATAAAATGCTATGTTACCTAATGAGCTAATGTAGCTGCTAACTGACACAGCTTCAAAGTGTGTCAGAAAAACTCTGATGTGTGATTCATCTTCCTCCTCAGAGATCTTTAAGAAGATCGACGCTCACAACAGCGGCTCCATCGAGCTCGACTTCAACCAGGTGAGAACGAAACACATTCAGAGTCTGTCTGAAGAACCAGAACCTGGTCCAGCAGTGACCGCAGAAGACACCACAGTCAATAAGATCAGTTCAGGTGTTGACTTGGACCTGGTTTCTCTGTCTTCTTTCTGCAGTGGTTAAACTTCGCCATGATCTGAGCCGTCGCTCCGCGTTCGTCCAGAGCTTCAGTGTAACTGCAGGACGCCATATTCCCGCTGACTGCTTCTCTTCCTGCTACAGAAACATAATGTTTTATATGAGGCTTCTGTTTTACTCTACACTACCTGACTGACACAACTATTGTTTCAAAATCAATAAATGTATCCACAAACCCTTTAACAGGCTGAGGAGGATCTGTGATTCTGTCAGAATTCATATTTAAAGGATGGTTGTTGTACATGATTAGCCTAGCTTAGCACAAACACTGTAAGCAGAGGGAAACTGCTAGCTAAATTCAATTCAATTCAATTCAGTTTTATTTATATAGCGCCATATCATAACAGAGTTATCTCAGGGCACTTTTCCATATAGAGCAGGTCCAGACCGACTCTTTATATTTACAGAGACCCAACAGTTCCCACCATGAGCAGCACTAGGTGACAGTGGCAAGGAAAAACTCCCTTTAACAGGCAGAAACCTCGAGCAGAACCAGAACCAGAACAAGGCTCAAGGTGGGCGGTCATCTGCCTCGACCGGTTGGGTTGAAGGGGGGGGGCAGGAGGAAAGAGAACATACAGCAACACAAAAAAGTAAAGTGTAAATCAAAAACAAAAAAAGGAAGATGTCCAGCTAGCGAGCTAATGTTAATTTTACAGCACCCATTATGGTTGCTAACAAGCTAACCTTTTTTAGCTAGCGCACTAACATTATTTAGCAAACACGTTAGCTTGCAAGCTACCAAGCAACAAAAGGGAATATTCAGTTCAACATTTGGTGGAAACGTTTTCAGACGGACATCTGTGCAGATAATAAACTACAATAATCTACATTAATCAGGTGTTAATAGCGTAGCCTCACAGCTACTGATCGTTTTCACCTCTTACATGTGAAGGTTCAAATATTCAGCTTTCAGTATCATAAAACCACAAAACACACGTTAGCTGTTTGTAGTTAACCAGTGTTTTACCAGGATGTATTTAGCCTAGCTTAGCACAAACACTGGAAGCAGGGGGAAACTGCTAGCCTAGCTTCATCTGTCTCTTCTACATGTTGCATCTTGTTAGCTAACGAGCTAGTCAGTGTGGAGAACAGCAGGTTCTTTGTTTGCTGATATTTTAATACATTTAGTTCAGATTAAACAGACATGAAGCTGGGGGGGGGGTCTGCTCTCTTTAACGCCCCTGATGTGTTGATGATGATGGAGCTCCGCCCCTCCCACCGGGCGGGGCTGGATACTGCAGCAGAGCACCCACAGTCCGCAGTGCTGCTGCTCACAGCGCCCAGAAGCTGCATCCGGACTGAGACACAGACGAACAACCGACACGCAGGTGAGTAACGGGTCTGTGCTGATCTCTGTTCTGGTCTGTGCTGAACTGGTCTGTGCTGATCTCTGCGGGATGAATGAAAGTCCGTAAAACGAACCGTGAGTTCATCGATCCTTCGTCTAATCAGCTGTTTTTATTGTTTCAGGTTGATTCAGCAGAAACTGTAAATTAACCAATCAGAGAAGACCTCCTGCAGCGTCACGCTGACCAAACAGTAAACAAACGGTCTCTAGTTTCGGATCAATATCCAGAAGTGTTTCCGGGAAACAGCTGAGGGAATCACTGTGGAGAGATTACAAGATTCAGACTCAGAGCAGTTAAACCGACCGGCACGCAGAGCTCAAGTGATTAGTTGATCAATCAGAAAATGAATTGGCTACAAGTTTGATAATCGATTAAGTGTTCCAGCTTCGTCTCCAGTTTTCTAGGATAATAAACTCTCCGTGTTTCTGACGGCTGATCAGACAAAAAGAGACTTTAGAAAATGTTCGCTTGGGCTTCAGGGAATCATGACACTGATCAATCAATCGATTATTAAAGGAAATAATTGTTGGTTGCAGGCTTACAGTTCTGCTGTGATGGAATAAAACGAGGGGTTCATGAATTAAAGCCGTTTGATGAAACATAAAAACACAAGAGCAACAAATAGAAACAATTCAGGTTTTAAAACGAGAGTTTCACACGGGGCCCCTCTTCAGGTCCGGGCCCCAGGATGGAGGAGCCGACACGGTTGATGTTGTTCTTTAGTCGTGCAAATTGATCAAACTATACAGAAATAGAGTAAACCTGGAGCCTTGTATCTCTAACAATCCTGGATGGACCTATTGACTCACAGTAAGTCTATCAGAGTCTGCAGCTTTCAGTCTTTTATTTTATTGATCTGGTCCCAGTCTGGTCCCAGTCTGGTCTCTTGGTGCAATGCTGACTCGGCTTGTGTGTAAACTGCTGCTGCAGAGCTCAGACCATCATACTGTGCTGTCAGGCTGCAAGTAATCAATATTCTCTGTATCCATTGATCTGCAGATTGTTTTCTTAATTGATCAATTCATTGTTTAGTCTGTGAAATGTTAACAGAATGTGAACGTGCTCTGTAAGCTGCTCAGAGATCAGCTGGAACTGTTGGGTCTCTGTAAATATAAAGAGTCGGTCTGGACCTGCTCTATTCGAAAAAGTGCCCTGAGATAACTTTGTTATGATATGGCGCTATATAAATAAAACTGAATTGAATTGAATTGGACAAAGGGGTTAGTTATTGATCCACGGGACCAGCTGAAACCCGGTTGCTTAGTGACGTGTTGCTGTGACCAGGATCCAGTGAACTAACCAGACCTCTGTTTCCTGTCAGCTTCCTACGAGCCCATTGGACGGAGAGCAGGTACAAACATCTGCATGCTTATTATTTCTCTCTATGATCTGATCACCACGTGTTAGCATGCTAACATTAGCTAGTTAGCAGTAAACAGAGTGCAGCTGAGGCTGATGGGAACGTCTGTAGTTCTGCAGGTATTTGGTCATAAACACATTCACATGTTGGCCTGATGGTGGCGCTAGATGAACAGTCAGAGGATCAGCAGAGTTATTACAGTTCAACCTGAGCGATGAACCAGGGAGACAGACAGATTTCTGACGAGTTTCTCTGATGTGGATCAGGATGTTCGGAGGCGTGTCCAGCCGGATCCAGAAGGACCGGCAGAAGGCTGGAGGTCTGGGCTCGGTTCAGCAGGCTGTACGCTACCAATACCAGGACTTCCAGGCCCTGAAGGAGGACTGTCTGCAGAATAGATCTCTGTTCCAGGACCCAATATTCCCCGCAGAACCGGCCTCACTGGGCTTCAAGGAACTCGGACCATTCACAGCCAAAACCAGAGGGGTGGAGTGGAAGAGACCAACGGTGAGAACCAAAAGTTCAAAAGCTAACAGGTCCCCGGAAGTGATATCATGCTAACAGACTGAGGCTAAAGCTAACAGGTCAATGACTCAAAATAACCACAAAGAGACTCAAATGATGTTTTGCATCAGTGAATAAAACATCAGAGGTAACATTTAGTTTCACAAACGGTCTTCTTTGTCTTCAGTCTCTCAGCTGACTGTCACAAATATTCACTTCATCCAAACTGCTCAGAGACTCGTTGTTCTCAATCTGAGGCCTGTGATTGGCTGAAGCAGTCGCTGCTTCCTGTGTGTGTGGCAGGAAGTGACGACTCGGTTCAGACCGACAGAACTGAGAGCATTCAGACTGTTTGGTAGAAAGAGAGCACGGGACGTTCAGGGAGCGTCTCACGTTCAACAGTATAAACTGTAATAAAGTGAGAGGTTCTGAGGAGAACCCGGTTACAGGTGGTTCTGAGTGTGTGTGGGTTTGTGAGTTGAGTTTCGGACCTTGTGTGAGGACATTTTCAGAAAGTGAGGACAGACCTTCAGAGAGCTGTTCAGACCTGGTTTTAAGGTTCAGGTTAGAATCAGGTTTAGGTTAGGGTAAGGGGCTAGGGAATGCATTATGTCAGTGAAGGTCCTCACAAGTGTAGAAGTACAGGGGTGTGTGTGGCCTCTCGATCCACAGAGACAATAACAATCAGTACAGAGTGACGGTGTTTCTGATTGGCTGTTTCAGGAGCTGACAGAGAACCCTCAGTTCATCGTGGGCGGAGCCACCAGGACGGACATCTGTCAGGGAGCGCTGGGTGAGTCCTGTCAGCTGGTCATGTGACCTCACACACAGGCGGTCTGTCTGTGGTTCACAGGGAACTTCCCTGACAACGGTTGCTAAGAGACCAACTGACTGCATGAGTCAGAGTGTAAACAGAGAGTTTATATATAACACACATGTTGTGTCGTCCATAGTAACGCTGGCAGACTGCAGGTAAAGGATGTGCAGCCACTTCCTGTGTGGAGACAAAAGCACCTTCTCATTGCTGAAACAGCCAGTAAGCTTCCTGTCTGACTGTGATGATGGTGGTCACCTGACTTCAGCTGTTTGTTATTGATACGTTTACTATCAGCATATTCAATCACATGATTCCAACTGAACTGTTTAGTCTCTGAGCACCTCAGAGTGGGAATCACAAACACAATCAACTGTTCAAACTGTGTGTGTGGACAGGAATGATCAGTATGCCTCCACCTCCCTCAGTGGGCGGAGCTCCAGCTGCTTCTCGCTGCTTTAGCTCCGCCTGCTGGATGCCGCTGACATCACAGCACTGTTTGACGACATATTACCTGGACAATCTGTATAACACCTGACAATAGATGGATCATAACCATATCGATCAAATACACAAATGAATCAATTACTACGTTAATACATTGGAAATGAAATAATAGATAACATATAGATAACATCTGGCATTATCAATCACTGATTTTTTGGAAGTGTGGGTCTGTCTATCACCTGGATGAATGTGCTGCTCAGGTCCTGCCGTCCCTGCGAGCGTCACAGAGACGAGCAGACGAATAATAAAGTCTGAGAATAGAAACCACAGTAATGCTGCACATTAGTGTTATTATAACATCCTCTGCTCTCAGGGATCATGAGGTCCAACACAGACACACATTTAAAAGGTGCACATGTATTTTGTTGGATGAATTCACAATTTTTAGACTTTGTAGAATTAAATTAGACTAAAAAACAAAACAAGGTCTTCAGTGTTTCCTCACCAGAGGTTTCATAGAGTTTTTAGACCTTCACGTTGGGAAATGTGTTTTTAAGAAACTATCTTTGAACAGCTCTTTAAAAATATATATAAAAAATACAAATCATATTAGAGACTTTTTAAAGACTGCCTTGGGGGGACGCAGAGATCCTGGCTCCACCCTGTGATGCTGAACCAGGAATGATGAACAAAGCTGGAAGAACACTGGAGAAACAGGTCCAGACCAGAACACAGGGTCGTCCACTGACGCCAGATGTAAACTTTATCCACCAGGTCTATTTCATGACAAGGCATAATAAGAACTTGCCAGGAGCATCTGAAGGCAGCACTCAGCCCATCAGTTCTGACCTTGTGTTGATCCGTTTATTGATCAGTGAATGGATGTCTGATGGAAACTCCATTAGCCGGAAACATTAGCAACTTAATGTGAAGGTAGTTCATGTTGTTGTTGATGTTAGCGTTTTAGCTTAGCATTAGCGAGTCCCCACAGACTATCTGAGTGTCTGTTCAGGATAATGGAGTCAGCTGATGTTCAGTCTGTGTAACATATGCTTCTTGCATGTTACATTAAATACATAATTTGAGGTTTAAATTGTTACTTTGTCTAATAGCAAAATCTTGTAATATAGAATTTAATTTTGTCAGTAATGTTACCTTTATTTGATAGTTGGAAGTTGTACATATATGTTATTTTCATATTTTTATGATGATTATTTTATATTTCATATTAGTCATCTGTGAATCGACATCGGAGCAGTTTGTGTCTCAGCCGTTAGTCCATCAACATCACAAAACACAACGCAGAGACTATTGGCTGTTATCACTATCAGCGATATAAGAAACGTATTTGCTGTTTTATAAACTGTAATCAAGAGCAGATAGACCCTGGTTACATTTGGTGCCTTAAACCCGCTACACTTTCAGCAAAGCTGTCCACCGAGAGAGTTGCTACTCCAAATGTAATGTAATGTAAATGTTTACAGGTGACTGCTGGCTGCTCGCTGCTATTGGCTCTCTGACTCTGAACGAACGGCTGCTGCATCGCGTGGTTCCTCACGGTCAGAGCTTCAACCGCGAATATGCCGGCATCTTCCACTTCCAGGTGAGACTCCACCTGTTCAGAGGCCACGCCCACTCAGCAGTGACCTTTATAACTACCCAGAAGGCCACTTGATGGCACTAAAGAGTCATATTTTACTGGTTGTTTCTTTCAAGACCGATCATTTGTATTGAATATGTGTTTCTGATTGGCTCACTTTCAATCAGAGCATCTCTACTTTCAGATTTTCTGATGCTCTTTACAGTTTTTAGAGTATTTTGAGATCCACATTTTGACTTTATATGACTTTAAGATGACGAAGTCTCTTCTGTCTATGGTCTGTAGTTCTGGCAGTTTGGGGAGTGGGTGGACGTGGTGATCGACGACCGCCTGCCGGTTAAAGACGGAGAGCTGATGTTCGTGCACTCGGCTGAAGGCAGCGAGTTCTGGAGCGCCCTGCTGGAGAAGGCCTACGCCAAGTAAGACCATCCACCCAGCTGAGGAAACAGACTCACTCTGAACTCTTTACTAGAAACACACATCAGGACGTTTAACAGATCTGATGTTTGTTTCTTCTGCATCTTCAAACTGTCCACTAACGTAAAACAAAAAGTAATGTACGCCGTGAAGCTAAATTTTTCTTCCAAAAAACAGATGAACCATGTTAAATTGTGCTGAGTCCCTCACAAAAGAGTCTGGGATACCAAAACAACCTGAAGTTTCTCATGAAACTCTGAGTGTTTCTGAGGCTTTTCCTCACTTATAGAAAGAAAATTCACTGTTTTTGTTTACTATGTGTTTTGAGGTTGAACGGCTCATACGAGGCGTTGTCCGGTGGCAGCACCACTGAAGGTTTCGAGGACTTTACAGGCGGTGTGGCGGAGATGTATGAGCTGAAGAAAGCTCCCAGAGATCTTCATCGTATCATCAGCAAAGCTCTGGAGAGAGGATCACTGCTAGGCTGCTCCATTGACGTCAGTCACACACACACACACACACACACACACACACACACTCGGTTTATTTAAATCCATCAGTTACAGTAGCGTCTGAAACATTTTCAACCTCAAGTAAAACTCTGGTACTTAAAAGTGAAACTGAAATTAAAATAAATGTTTGCTAATGAATCAGTAACTATGTCGTCAGTTTGCTTTGACTGGTGCAGTGATCGCGGCCCCTACATTAATATTAAAGACGCTGTCATTGACGTATTAATCACTACAGTTCCAGCACACAGCTGACAAACCTGTACGTTACTCTGTGACTTCGTACGGTAGTTACTGCGATTCAAATCACGGGGTAACATACGGAGTACAGAGTAACATGTAGTGGGAGGTATGAGGTCAGAGTAAGTAATTATGGCGGGTGGGGAAAAAAATTCATAAAAGTGCATCAAAAGGGCGCAGAGTCGACAAAACCAAAACACAAAACGCACAACGTCGACCGCACGAGTACCAGTCATCATGCTTTCTTATTGTAAAATAAACCTTCTCAAAGCGTTCTCATTTATGAAATGTCTTGGTGCAAGCTATTTTTCAGAACATGTTTAAAAAAAATGATGCTTTTTGATGGGGACAAAATTGAACCATTTCAGAAAGTGTGTGTGTGTGTGTGGGGGGGGGGTGTCCCCAGCATCCCCAGCGTCCCCAGCGTCCCTGGTGGAAATGAGTTGACCCGTTTCTAAAGTCAGTCCGAGGCAACCAATTCAGGGTTAAACCGTTCAGAATCTGTACGGACTGCCTGGTTTAAAACCCAAGTTGACCCAAGTTTGTAGTGGTGATTAGTCACGTCATGTCAGCTGTAGCTGCTCAGCATGTGTGATGTGTTAACTTTCTGCTTCATCCTCAGATCACCAGCGCCTTGGACATGGAAGCGGTGACCTTCAAGAAGCTGGTTAAAGGCCACGCCTACTCTGTTACCGGACTCACGCAGGTGAGCTCAGCTTCTACCATCACATCAAACATGGACCAGAAGAAGAAGACTGACTGCATCAGTGTCCAGTCTTTGTGTCGGGTTCTGGATGTTTGTCTTCCTCTCTGCAGGTGGAGTACCGCGGTCGGCAGGAGCGTCTGATCCGGATCAGGAACCCCTGGGGTCAGGTGGAGTGGACCGGAGCCTGGAGCGACAAGTCAGTGCTTCACTTTTACATTTTTAAACTACTTTTACGACCAAACAGGTGTTCTGTCTTTGTTAATCCTCGAACACAGAACAAACACACAGAGAACCACAGGAAATGTGAATCATGTCTTTGTGTTGGTGTCTCAGCTCCTCAGAGTGGAGCGCCATCGACTCCGCAGAGAAAGACGATATGCTCTGTAAGATGGAGGACGGAGAGTTCTGGTAGGTTTGTCCTGGAAGTGTAAATGTGAGAGTTCATTGAAAGGATGAAGAGAGTAAACTGTCTGTCTGTCTGTCTGTCTGTCAGGATGTCTTTCCAGGAGTTTCTGCGTCAGTTCTCCAGGCTGGAGATCTGTAATCTGACCCCGGATGCTCTCAGTCAGGACTCCACCAGTTTTTGGACCACCGTGATGTTTGAGGGCAACTGGAGGAGAGGAAGCACTGCCGGAGGCTGCAGGAACCATGCCAGTGAGGCAGGGTGGGGGGGTGGGAGAGGGCTGTGTATCTGCAGGGAGGCTCTAATAAAAGACTCCAGGTGCATTATGGGAAATTGGTAGCCCATTGTATTATTCATCAGGAAGACCGCTCCACTTGCAAGTGCGTCAGTGGTTTGTTTACATATGTTGTGTGATTCTGATGATCGAATTAGTGATGTTGTTAGCTAGCTAGCGTGCTAATCGCTGCACTGATTGTGAGGTAAATGAACTGAAGTGACCAGACGATAAATCAGTTACTACGTGTTGATCTTTCTTCTATTACAAATAGGCTGTAGATAATAATAACAATGCCAGTATGGACTGATTTCACCGTACTGTAACGTTGTTTTCTATGTCTGCTGAAAAGGCAAAGAAAAAAAACATTAACTAGCTCACAACAAAAGTGTTTCACGATATTAGCCACGACGTCTGTAATAGGTCGTTGTTCCTCAGCTAGCTGCTAGCTAACAACATCACTAACACATCAGACAGACAGATCATCATCATCATCATCATCATCATCACGCTCAAACAACGTTACTCCGCGTCGACTTTTCCGACCTGAAAACAGGCATCAAACTGTGTTTACATTCTGAAGATTTGCATGAGCGCTTTGTGACACGTCTAACTGTCGTGCAGTTGGCCAATGAAATTGATCCTGAGAACGCATCAGAGCCTAGGGGGCGTGGTTATGGCAGAGGTTTGTTGGGAAACATAAAGATGCATCTGAACCCAGCTGGGGTTTGGTGTGCATGCAAATCCACCTTCTTTGCCATGAAAACTACATATCCCATGATGCTCTGGCTGTTGCTGCCTCCCTGCAGACACGTTCTGGATCAACCCTCAGTATAAGATCTCCCTGCTGGAGGAGGACGATGACCCTGAGGACGATGAGGCGGCCTGCAGCTTCCTGGTGGCTCTGATGCAGAAAGACCGCCGCCGCTACCGCCGCCACGGCCAGGATGTGCACACCATCGGCTTCGCCATCTACGAGGTCAGAGGTCAAAGAGGTGTAATATTGTGTTGTAAACACACCGCTGACATTAATGATACTGTTTTTCTGACTGCTGCACATAAACCCTAACAGCCACCCAGAATCTCCATAACAACCATCTAACAACTAGCAACCACTTACCAACACCCTAGCAACCACCTGAAAGTTTTTATATCTTTCCATCTTAATTACTGCGATCTGAAAATAAAAAGCAGGCTGACCAGAGCACAGCGTTCACACATCACACCTGTCGCCATTTTAAAGTCCTAATCATCACATACGAAGCTTTGCACGGTCCGGAGTATGTCACTGAACCTTTGACCCCCTGTCACCCTGAGAGGACCCTCAAGTCTGCCAATTTGTGTCTGTTAGCATCTCATTTGCTCGTAACTCTGTAACACCATTATTATTATTGATATAAACACCTTATAACCACCGCAGCTTACCCAAACATCCTAGCAACCACCAAGCAACCTCCTAAGAACATCCCAGCAACCCCCCTGAACATATACATGCATCTAGTAACCACATGCTAACGGTTGTGCATCCAACATCTGAGCACCACCTGGTAATGCTGTAGTTATTACCTGCTGTCAGAGTCGCTCTCAGTGTTTTGTGACTTTTCTTTTGTGTTTCTTCTCATTCAAAGATTCCTGAGGAGGTGAGTCAGTCTACATCAAACTTAAACATCACATCAAACTGTTTCATTTAACTTGTAAAAACTAACGCCAGCGTCCGGCAGTACCGAGGCTCTCCGAGCGTCCACATGAAGAAAGATTTCTTCCTGCGTCACTCCTCCTGCGCGCGCTCAGAGACCTTCATCAACCTGCGGGAGGTGAGCGCCAGGCTCCGCCTCCCGCCTGGCGAGTACCTGATCATCCCGTCGACCTTCGAACCCTCCAAGGAGGCCGACTTCGTCCTAAGGGTGTTCACCGAGAAACAGTCTGAGACCCAGTGAGTCTGTCACATATTTGCTGAGTCAGGTATTTAAATGTTTGCCCCTTGTGGAGTCGCTGACGGTGTGTGGATCTCTGCAGGGAGATGGACGATGACGTGGTGGCAAACTTTGATGAAGAGGTAAAAAATAACATTTACTTTGCTGTTTGCTTTTAAATCAGAGAAATGTGCTAAACGATCTTCCTCTTGTCATTCTCATCAATCATCAACTCCTCTTCCGCGATCTTCATCCTTTAGATTCAGATTCAACTTTATTGTCATTACACATGTCACAGGGACAAGGCAACAAACTGCAGACTAACTTCAGCTCTCACCAGCACTGAAGACCTTTCATCTCTCCTTAATAATCAATCAGTCTGAACATCTTCACCTCGCTTCATGTTGATACAGATTCAAACTGACACGTCCATCATTCATCTGTTTACTACCTGAACAGACTTTCCCATGAACAGTGTCCACTGGTGGACAGCCGTGTGCTTTGTTTCTTTGTCGCCGTGAGGTTTTAGGAGAGTTTACTTTGACTTCCTCAGAATCAGAATCAGAAATACTTTAATAGTCTCACAGTGGAGAAATTTACATCGTTACAGCGCAGATAAGAGGTAGAATAAAGAGATAGATAAGAATATAAATAGAATAAAAATAGAACAAAAATAATTAAGAGCATGAAATATCAATAAATAAGTACACATCCATGAAGTGTATAAGGTGAATAAAGTGTATGGGAGTGTATATATTGCACATAAGTGTTATTATTGCACGACAGTGAGGTAACAAGGTTCCTGTATGTCTGAGTAAATGTAGGTAAAGGTATGTGTGAATGTCTTTGTGTAAATATCAGATCTCTTATAATAGTATTTCTTAAGGTAATGTAATGAAATATATTAGTAATGGAAATAGGAAATGAACAGACTGGCTTTGTGTTGTGACGACCTTTGACCTCAGGAGCTTCCTGTCGTTCTTCTTCTCTGCAGGAGGAAGTCTCAGAGAGCGACGTCGATGATTCCTTCAGGTCCATGTTCGCTCAGCTGTCTGGAGACGTGAGTGTTCGCGTTTCAGAGATGAAAATATAGAAACTCCAACTCTACATCTGACCGTTTGGGCTGCGAGCTTTTGTTACTGCAGCATGAGTTTCCACATGTCAAACAGCTGTGATATCAGCAGAGATGAATTACTCGTTTCATTCCCTCCTCAAATGATTCAAACTGAAGCTGTAAAAATCACATTTCTGAAAGAATGTACAAATCCAAATGAAAACAAGCAGCAGGTTAGCATCCAGGCTAACTCGAGCTGCTTTCTGAGTTCTCTGCATCATCAGAAATCCTGAAAAACGTTTACGTAATGTCTTATAAAAAGTGTTTTCTCTCATCAGGACATGGAGATCTCAGTGCGAGAGCTCCGGACCATCCTCAACCGAGTCGTGTCCAAACGTAAGTTCTGCTCTTTTTTGGAACCAATAAATCTAAATCATAACGGGACGCGATTTGTAGATAACGATAAAAGTAATTTGAAACTCTTTTTAGTGTATTAGTGTAATGCCAGCAGCAATCCATAAGAAGAATGAATATTTGATCTTTTAACTGACCCTCACAGTGTAACATGACTTCTTCTTCTGTGGTTGTTTACAGACCGAGACCTGCAGACTGATGGTTTCAGTATGGAGTCCTGCAGAGCCATGGTCAGCCTCATGGACGTATCCTCTCTCTGCCGCTGTCCTGTTGTAGTAAAAGTATTTGTTCTGTGGTTCAGTCTTCTTCTCTCGTTGAAATGAAAGCGTTGACCTTGACTTGAACTCAGAAAGACGGCAGCGCTCGACTCGGTCTGCTGGAGTTTCAGGTTCTCTGGAATAAGATCAGGAAGTGGCTGGTAAGTTCTACACCAGGGTCACTGTGTTCTGGGTGGAACTGAACTAAACACAGTAACTCCAGAGAGAGTTTGTAGTTTGACGCTTCACAGAGAGCAGAATTCATGTCAGTTATAACTGAATCCACTGGTGATGAATTCAGACTTGGTGAGGAAGATTAATGAACACGTCACATAATATTCAGCTGTCCACGTACTTTTGGCCACATGGAAACAGAAAACAAAGTGAATCCTCACGTCTTGGTGACGTCGTGACTACTCACAGGGCTGTTTCTTCCCTCCTGACAGTTTGTTCACAGACGGGAAATCGAGCTCTGTTAGCTCAGCTTGGGGACAGTAAGCGTCCACAGGCTGTGAAACTGGATGTTAGCAACACCACTAATAAGCTACGCTAGCTTGTTGGAGGTGTGAGCAGTTAGTAACAGTCGGCTTCATGTTCAGTGTTGCTGACTGACTGAAAAGATGAACAACTGTGTTAGAAAAGATCCTGTGGACATAAAAACTGAAGGAGAGACGTCCACGACGCCTCCCAGGGTGCATTTCACTAATAGACAGCCAATCACAGAGCTTCACTTTCTGCTGGCAACAGCAGCTGAGGCTGATGGGTACTGTAGTCTTTAGAGACATGAGCCTGTGTGATGGTTTCTGTGTTCAGTCACTAAAATAAGAAGACAGACGGAGGCCGAGTCCCTCCTGCTGTCTTTACTGCAGGGTGTTTCATTGTTCTGCTCAACCTTTTAGGGGAAGTGATGTGAATATTGATGCTGAGTCTCATTCGACCTCTGCAGGGAATCTTCAGAGAGTTTGATCTGGATAAATCAGGATGTATGAGCTCCTACGAGATGCGTCTGGCGTTGGAAAATGGCGGTAAATCCTGTAAATGTCATGCCTGTGATGTCACTGCGTTAATGATCCCGCTGAGTTCGACTGAACTAACCTGAGATCTCTGGCGTCCTCAGGATTCAAGCTGAACAACAAGCTGTATCAGATGCTGGTCGCTCGATACGCTGACAATGAGCTCATCGACTTCGACAACTTCACCTGCTGTCTGGTCAAACTGGAGGCCATGTTCAGTACGTAGGACACACGGAGGAGAGCTCCTCTTCACTTTGATTCATTTTACATGCAGCCGTCAGTCAGAGCTGGAGAGTAACTAAGTACTCAAGTACTGTGCTTCAGTACAATTTTGAGGTACTTTACTTGAGTATTTTTCTGCTACTTGATACTTTTTACTTCAGTACATTTCTTTAACAGCTGGATTCCTTTACAGATCCAGATCCTACAAACGAAACACGCGATCACCTTTAAATTACGACAAAAATCTCAACAGCAAAATTTATTGATACGTCTGTTTTAATATTAAAATAATCACGTTCTGTAACACTGTACATCCTACAGTAGTACAGTACCTTTACAGTATTGTGTTGGTACTTTTACTTCAGTAAAGATCAGTTTGTCACCAGTTAGCTGACGTCATCTCCTCTCTGACTCCAGACTGTTTTTCATAATTACGTTCTGTACAATGGGCCCTGAACGCAGCACCAAGCCTGCAGCGACGCTGGCTGAAGCTTCAGAGCTTCAGAGCTTGATGTTGGTGGTCTTTGTGTTGTCCTCAGAGGCCTTCCAGGAGCTGGACCGGGACGCGACAGGAAGTGCAGAGATGAACATCGTCGAGGTAACAAACACTTTGTCTCAGAACACAGAACGGCTTTAATTAAAGTCATAGCAAACGACACATTAAAATAACGGTATTCTAACAGAAGAAATGTAAATGTCTTAATATGCTTTGTGTTCTCAGCTGCTGTGTTATCTGTGCTCTTCCTCCTCCTCTTCCTCAGTGGCTGTACATGACCATGTGTGGCTGAAGAAGAAGAAGAAGAAGAAGAAGTTCAAAGTGCCTCCAACAGGAAGAACAACAGGAAACCAAACTACTAAGCTGACTGTTCCACTGCAGCTGGACCAGTACTACAGTATTACTACATCATTACTACAGTATTACTACAGTACTACTACAGTAGTACTATATCATTACTACAGTAGTACTATTATTATTACTACAGTAGTACTACATCATTACTACAGTATTACTACAGTAGCACTACATCATTACTACAGTAGTACTATATTATTATTACAGTACTACAGTATTACTACATTACTACAGTACTACTACAGTAGTACTACATCATTACTACAGTAGTACTACAGTAGTACTATTATTACAGTACTACAGTATTACTACAGTACTACTACATCATTACTACAGTAGTACTATATTATTACAGTACTACAGTATTACTACATTACTACTACATCATTACTACAGTAGTACTATATTATTACAGTACTACAGTATTACTACATTACTACAGTACTACTACATCATTACTACAGTAGTACTAAAATCTAAAATTTCCCCGCTGTGGGACAATAAAGGCTTATCTTATCTTACTACATTATTACAGTACTACAGTATTACTACATTACTACAGTAGTACTACAGTAGTACTATATCATTACTACAGTAGTACTATTATTATTACTACAGTAGTACTACATCATTACTACAGTAGTACTACATTATTATTACAGTACTACATCATTACTACAGTATCGCAGTAGTGGAGCTGAAAACTCCTGCTGCTGTATTTCTGCCTTCAGCTCTCTGCAGATAGAGGGCGCTACAACTCAACCCTTATGGCTTTTGCTTTTATAGATTGATTGATTGACTGATTACTGAGATGAGCTGCCGGCTGTCACCTCCGTCACACCTCCACCTGTGAGTCTGGATCTCCTTCAGTCCTGCTCACCTGGACCTGTGAGTCAGAGCTCTGGGTTTTTTTTCCCTTTCGCTGAAGGACCGTGAAGGCCTCAGTAGGTGGAGGCGTTCAGGTTCAGCTCGGTCAAACACTGATGTAGCAGATTGTGATGGATCTCTTATTAAAGCAAACTGAAAAGCTGACTGACTGTGTTTGATTTCAGTTTCTCTGCACCTGCGTCACGTGACTCACCTATTTACACTCAGAATGACGTCAAGTTTGAGGAATAAATAGGCTCGTTGTTAAGTGGAGGAGCAGCAGGGGGCGCTGTGACAAACAGCAGCAGTCAGACAGTTTCCAGCAGCTTCAGAGAATATTTCCATCCTGTCAGATCCACCTGTAGGCCACCTGTCAGATCCACCTGTAGGCCACCTGTCCGATCCACCTGTAGGCCACCTGTCCGATCCACCTGTAGGCCACCTGTCCGATCCACCTGTAGGCCACCTGTCCGATCCACCTGTAGGCCACCTGTCCGATCCACCTGTTGTCCGATCCACCTGTAGGCCTGTCCGATCCACCTGTATGTCCGATCCACCTGTAGGCTTTATTATCCACCTGTAGGCCACCTGTCCGATCCACCTGTAGGCCACCTGTAGTCTGCAGAGCACGCTCAGATAGTTCTGGCTGAAATAAACTTTATTATTATTGATGTCTGTTAACAGCAACAATCCTGCGTTAAATATTACAATCACACAGAAAATTAGGATTTTCTACAAAACCTGATGTTTGTGGTCAAAACTAAGAGCCAATCAGCTCTTTGATCAGGGACAGCCAGGTGATTGATGTTCTTCAGCGTTCAGACACCGAAGGGTCGAAATGCGCGTGACAGGAAGTTTCCCTGATGTTAGCAGTATTTTAGTGAGTATTAATAGTAGTAACAGTATTTATATAACACGTGATCAAAGTATTTATTTGTGATTTGAAGAGTGAACTGTTCACACTACATGTATTATTTAACAGATCAGAGTCAAACTTCACGTTTCTGAAGAGTTTTTGGTTCAAAGTCAGAATCAGCAGCTGCCAGACTCCCTTTAGAAAACGTCCGATTTTACTGCAGCAGGGCCGACACTCCGTCCCGTTCAGCCCTGGTTCTGGGGCTCCCGTCCCTCCAGCGGGCCCAGCAGTACGGCCTGGGCCTCCAGCAGCGTGGTGTCGGTGTTGGCTCCCAGGAAGCGGGCGGTGAGCTCCAGATCCTGCAGCCGCAGACGGACCCTGGTGCCCCGCTGCAGCTTCTCTCCGTCCGCCGGCCGCCGGCACACGCAGTGAAACTTCGCGCCGAAGTCGATGTACAGGTCGTCCTGGACCACATGGAAGATCCTCCCGACCACCACCTTGTCTCTGGCCGGTCCCATCTGGATCAGCGGGGACCGGCGGAGCAGCGAGGCGAAGCTCTCCCCCTGGCCGGAGGAGGAGACGCTACTGCCGGCCGCGGCGCTCTCCGCCTCTCGCCGGAGCTCCGACTGCAGGTCGAAGGCGGCTGCGAAGCCGGATCTGGGTCTGCCGGAGGCCCCGCTGGAGTTTGTGATGAACCGGACTCCACACCTGAAGCTGGAAACAACCTGCCACAAGGCCGCCATGTTGTCCCACAGTGCCCAGCGAAGAAGAACTTCCTGTAGCGAGGCCGCGCCCGCAGCGCCACCTGGCGGCCTCAGGTGTTGCGGACTCTGCACCACTTCCTAAAGGACCCGTAAATCGGAACTTCTTCAGCAGGTCAAAGGTCAGACTGTTCACCTGGAGGAGGACAGACCTGTATCACGACCTGATCAATAAGGCGTTAGTAACTGATTTATTGACCATTAACTAAGCCAGCAGATCAACAGTGCTGTTCAGGGATCAAACCAGAGGGAATAATAATAATAAAACACAAAATTAGGGCTGAAATTAATAGTTGATTAATCGATTATTCAATCAACACAAAAATAATTGGCAGCTATTTTGATAATCGATGATTTCAAACTATTTTCTCCAGAGACTCGTGACGTCACGGACAGGTGCAGCCAGCAGGTGGCGTGACGTGACGTGTCCGCCGGAGGACAAGAAGAAGAGCTGCGCATGCGCACCGTGCAGTCGTTCTTGAAGAAGCCAAGATGGAGGTGTTCGTGAGCGCGCCGAGTTCCAGGGTTTCCAACTTGATGTTTCCAGGCGGCTCTGTGGTCAGAGACGTCCTGGACCGGTTCACCCAGCGGCAGGTGAGTGTCCACACCGAACAGAGGCGGGAAACCAGAAAAAATTTATTTCATCCGGGACTGAATGTCACTGTTAGCTCATGTGCTAACGTTTTCTCATCGTTAAAGTCCAAACGAGTCAGTCCAGGTGTGTTCACTGCGCGTGCTATATACAGGTGTGTGTTTCTTTAATGTGGATATACGTGCTGAAAAGACCCGAGCTTCAGGTCGGTTAACTCGGGTTCTGCAGTGGGAGATTTCACATCTAGACCACATTGGACCAGGTCTAGATTCAAAACCACTATACCTAGACTTATCAAATCTGGAGCAGATTATTATTCCAAGAGTTTATACAGTAGACAGTCATTTGTCTTTAATATGGATGTGTGTTAAAACACTGCTGCTGCTTTACATGTTCATATGGGCGCAAACAACTAAAACAGTTTCTGAAGAAAAATATCCGTCTATATAATATGTGTGTGTGTTTAAATATACACAAGACGTTTTCACAACGTGTAGGCGTTTTATCCGAGTTTGTGTGTTGGGACGATGGGCCTTTAAGGTCTGATTAAACCTGCGTCTTTGAGCACTTGTAAAAGCGCTTGATAAATAAAATGTATTATTATTATTATTAAACCTGCTGTCCCTGCAGGGAGGCTCCTCCCAGGATTTCTACGTCATCAGGAACGGTCGGCTGTCGGGCGTGGAGGATCCTCTGCAGCATGGAGCTGTCTACCACCTGGAGCCCCGCCTCTGTGGGGGGAAAGGAGGTGTGTTCCAGGAAATAGACCAAAAAACACAACTGAAGTTTGTGTAAACTGTGTCTTCTTCTGTGGTGTTGAACGTAAACTGTGTGTTTCAGGGTTCGGCTCCATGCTGCGAGCTCTGGGCGCTCAGATCGAGAAGACGACGAACCGTGAGGCTTGCAGAGATCTGAGCGGTCGACGCCTCCGAGACGTCAACCACGAGAAAGAGTAGGGGGGGGGTCATTCTCTCTTCTTCTGTGGTGTGTGTTCATGTTGTTCTAACACCTTGTTCTTCTTCTGTGGTGTGTAGGATGGCGGAGTGGCTGAAGAAGCAGGCGGAGCGTGAGGCAGAGAAGGAGCAGCGTCGCCTGGAGCGCCTGCAGAGGAAACTGTCTGAACCAAAACACCAGTTCACTGATCCAGAGTACCAGCAGCAGTGTCACGACCTGTCGGAGAGGCTGGAGGACTCCGTCATCAAAGGTGTGTGTGTGTGTGTGTGTGTGTGTGTGTGTGTGTGTGTGTGTGTGTCACTCTTTAAACCGTTAAACCGTGGGTGGTTTCAGGTCTGCAGGCGTCCTCCAGCTCTCAGGTGAAGGTGGACGACGTCTCCGCAGCCAAGAGACCAAACTCCGACCAGAGCGAGCAGCCACGCAAGAAGAAGACGGCGGCGTGTTTCTGGTGAGTCGCTCTGTTTCTTCCAGTGAAGGGCTGAAAACATCAGGTGTGTGTGGAGCGATGAGGAGGCTGTAGCCTTCCTCACATGAACACATGAAATTAACAGAAAGGTCGTATCTCCATCGTGTTCTCCACATGGTTTTCCATCGTTGGAGTTTTGACTGGAGCCAAAGAACTTACATTGATAAGTAATAGACCACAGACCCGTGTTTGACAGGACTTTGAAAGAATCCCTCTGAGAAGATCTGTTCTCTGGAAGTTAAAATAAAACTGACAATCTGTTTGTCCTTTTGCTGGGACCTCCTGCAGCCCTCTCAAGGACCTCCTGAAGGTCTTCAGTTCCCAGTTTGGGAACCATTCTTCTAACTCAATGACCACATTACCAAGTGGATACAATCAGGGATGTCACAAGAATCAATACCAGCATTTTGACAATGATACTAATACCAGCGTTTATAGTTATCAGTAGTATCAACGCCTCACTTTAACTCATGTTGATCTAATATAGCAGAGTGTTTGTTTAAATGCTGAAACATAATCACACAGATGTTTGTGTTGTATTGCTGAACACTGATTTCTCTTTCGCAGTCATGGTGTCTCTGTAGGTTCTGTGCTGTTGTCCAATTCACCGTATTCACACGGCGGCCATGTTCCTCTGACGTCACGCTCGGTGTGGGACGGGATAATGTCATATTGCTGTGGTCCAGGTTGTAAGTCGTATAAATGTAGGGAATCTGACAAATCGTTATCATTTCACTGCTTCCCGATTGATGGATGGTGAAAATCCACAAGGACATCGGGCCACATTTCAAGGTAAAACAACATTTGATAACCCATTAACTTCCGTTAGACAACGACGATTTGTCAGATTCCCTTTATACGACTTACACCCTGGACCACAGCAATATGACACTATCCCGTCCCACCCTGAGCGTGACGTCAGAGGAACATGGCCGCCGTGTGAATACGGTGAATTGGCGTCTTCTGTCCAAAATGGCGGCTGCACTACCACGGCGCCATCTAGTGGCGGTTGTTAAAGCACCACAGTTTCGTCTCTTTGCTGGAGCTCTTTGAATGACGTCATCTTGCTGTGTCCTCTTCTTCTTCTGTGGTGATTTAATGGCAGCGGCTGGAGCATTAGCTCCACCTGCTGGTTATGAATTCAGCAGCGGGTCAGTGACGTGTTGTATCTGTCGTCATGGTTACAGGATGGGGGTGGGCAAGCTGGAAGAGCTGCTGAGCTCAGAGGACGAAGACCAGGATGACGAGTCTCCGTCCTCCTCCGGCTGTGGAGCAGCTGCTGTTACCATGACGACCCAGGCAGAGGAGGTGGACCCTGAGCAGAGCACCAGGTAGAGATCAGCTCCACGTCAGACCTGATCCACAGCAGTACCAGAAACATCGGTTTGCTTTTCTGTTTCTGATGAAAACTGTCTCCAGCAGACCTCCAGAAACCCCCACAGACCAGACCAGCAGACCTCCAGAAACCCCCACAGACCAGACCAGCAGACCCTCAGAGGACCGGAGACCTCCAGAAACCCCCACAGACCAGACCAGCAGACCCTCAGAGGACCGGAGACCTCCAGAAACCCCCACAGACCAGACCAGCAGACCCTCAGAGGACTGGAGACCTCCAGAAGCTTCTAAACCATCAGAGGAGTCTGGCTGCCGGTCTCAGCAGCAGGTCAGTAGTTTGTCCTCTCTGGCCATCCCATAATGTATCAGAGCTGTGTTCAGTCCTATGAAAGCTGCAGGCTTCCTCAGTGAGCATGCTCAGTAATGACTTCCTGACTGTCTGAAAAGGCACAGAATCAGATGATTGTGATTGATCTGATCTCATCTTGTGTCTGTTCAATCGATCAAAAGGAAATGATCAGTTATCAGAATCATTTTGCTTCTTTGCGAGAATAAAACCCACAGCATGATCAGCCCGATGTTTCGTTGCAGTCTCTGGTGGATCTGTCCTCGGTGTCGTCTGCCGGCCAGCTGGAGTCTCTGGGTCTGGACGTCCTGAAGGAGCAGCTGATGTCTCGGGGGTTAAAGTGCGGGGGAACACTGACGGAGCGTGCCGTCCGACTCTTCTCCATCAGAGGACTTTCACCAGACCAGATTGACCCGGCACTGCTTGTTAAACCAGGCAAGACTAAGAGGAAGTAAAGAGGTCAAAGGTCACAGCTGACTCAGTTTCTCACCAGATGCCTTTCAGTGTTTGGCTTCTTCTCTCCCCACTCAAAAGCCACTTACTGGCCTTTTCCAGAGAATTCTGGAAAGGCCAGTAAGTGGACCTTGAGTTAAGAATTTGTTTGAGATTTTGTAAAAAATGTGAACTTTATTAAAGAATTGTTGGTAGATTTGTCCAAGAAGAGACCAAGATTTTCCAAATGTTGATCTTTTTATTAAAATGAAACAAAACGAGTGTTCACAGGTGTGTTGATGTCATGGGTGAATCTAATAAAGCATCTCAAACTCATGTGATGTCATGTTGCGTTTGATGGCAGCAGCTCCTCGAGCTTCCTGTTAGACCGCCTGCCCCAAGCAGAAGAGGATGATGGGAAGTGTAGTCATTATTAGAAGCCGGGGTCCCAGGAGATGACCTGCACAGCGTCCACTTCCTCGAAGCAGACGATGACATCACCAGGTAGGAAGTCGACATCGCTGTCAGCTGACAGGCCGCACTCCATCCCCACCTTCACTGTCTGAACGTCGTCTTTGTGGTGCTTCAGTGCCACCAGAGAACCTGCAGGGAACGTCACAGGTCAACTCCTTTACTTCTAAGAGTCACGATGGATACAGATCTAACTCACCCTCCCAGACGGTGTCTCGGCCGCGGATCAGCCTGAACTTGAGCCGCCGGTCCAGCTGACCTTTCTGAACCCGACAGCCGGCAACAGGAACCTTCTTCTTCCCCACAGAAACCTCAAACATGGCAAGGACCGTCGCTTCACCTGGACGAGCAGAAAGAGAGCAAGCGGGTGAGACAAACCACTTCCTGTCAGGAACAAGTACCCATCAGTGGTTCCTCACCGTGTACGTTCTCTGACAGCAGTGGAGGCAGTTTGCTGCTCAGCTCGGCCTTCAGCTCATCCATCAGTTTATAGATGACGCTGTGAAGTCGCAGCGGGACGCCTCGCTTCGCCGCCAGCTGCTGGATTGGCCTGCTGGCGCCCACATTGAAGCCGTAAATGGAACCTGGCGAGGAGGAAGACGGTCGACACTTTGGATCAAAGATGTCTCACTGAACAGTTTGCATTATGTTGTGGAACCAATCAATCCAGGAAATAATCACCAGATTAATCAATAATGAAGATGATCCGTTTCAGACTTTAACTTCACTTCAATAAAAGTCCTGCTTAGCGTTTCTGTTATGTCAATCATTAGAACGGGACAGATTCAGTTTCGATCAGAAGCTGCTGAAAGTTTCACCTTCAAACTGCAGCTCACAACCTGTAAAGACTCATATCTATTCAATTCAATTCAATTCAGTTTTATTTATATAGCGCCATATCATAACAAAGTTATCTCAGGGCACTTTTTTGAATAGAGCAAGTCTAGACCGACTCTTTATATTTACAGAGACCCAACAGTTCCCACCATGAGCAAGCACTATGCGACAGTGGCAAGGAAAAACTCCCTTTTAACAGGTAGAAACCTCGAGCAGAACCAGGCTCAAGGTGGTAGGTCATCTGCCTCACGACGGTTGGAGTTGAAGGGGAAGGGGCGGAGAGCAGGAGGAAAGAGAACATACAACGGCTCAATACAGCATAGATATGAAATGGCATTGATGATAACACCAACAGAAACAACACTAAGAGCAACATTATAATAACAATACTAATAACAAGAGCAACAACAGTAATAGCAGCAGCGGGTGCAGAGCAGGAGCACGGGGGCAGCAGGCGGCAGCAACCACAGACCCAGACTCTACAGCTCCAGAGGCAGAAATACCTGCAGAAAGCAACATAAGGGGAGAGAGAGAGGAGAGAAAGCACACAAACTACGGGAAGAAGTTGAATTAATAACAAGCATTGATGGATATGAGGGCGTACAGATGGAGAGGAAGAGGAGGAGAAAGGAGCTCAGTGCATCATAGGAAGTCCCCCGGCAGTCTAGGCCTATAGCAGCATAACTAGGGGGTGGCTCAGGGGTCACCTGAGTCAGCCCTACTATAAGCTTTATCAAAGAGGAAAGTCTTAAGCCTACTCTTAAATGTGAGGAGGTTGTCCGCCTCCCGTACACAAACTGGGATCTGGTTCCACAGGAGAGGAGCTTGATAGCTGAAGGCTCTGGCTCCCATTCTACTTTAGAGACTCTAGGAACCACAAGGAACCCTGCATTCTGGGAGCGCAGTGCTCTAGTGGGGTAATAGGGTACTATGAGCTCTTTAAGATATGATGGTGCCTGACCATTTAGGGCTTTGTAAGTGAGAAGGATTTACAGTTCTATTCTGGATTTTACAGTGTAGAGAAGCTAATATTGGAGAAATATGATCTCTCTTTCTGGTTCTTGTCAGTAAATGTGCCGCAGCATTCTGAATCAGCTGGAGAGTCTTAAGGGACTTATTGGGGCAGCCTGATAATAGAGAGTTGCAATAGTCCAGCCTAGACGTAACAAATGCATGGACTAGTTTTTTCTGCATCTTTTTGAGACAGGATGTGCCTGATTTTTGCAATGTTACGTAAATGAAAAAAGGCAGTTCTTGAAGTTTGTTTTATTTGGGAGTTAAAGGACATATCCTGATCAAAGATAACTCCAAGATTCCTTACGGTTTCGCTGGAGGCCAGGGCAATGCCATCTAGAGAAACTATATCTTTAGATAATGTGTTTCGAAGGTGTTCGGGGCCAAGTACAATAACTTCGGTTTTGTCTGAGTTTAACATCAGAAAATTGCAGGTCATCCAGGTTTTTATGTCCTTAAGGCATGCTTGAAGTTTAGCTAATTGATTGGTTTCATCTGGCTTGATCGATAAATATAATTGGGTATCATCTGCATAACAATGAAAATTTATGGAGTGCTTCCTAATAATATTGCCTAAAGGAAGCATATACAAGGTAAATAGAATTGGTCCAAGCACAGAACCTTGTGGAACTCCGTGACTAACTTTGGCGTGCATAGAGGATTCATCATTAACGTGTACAAACTGATATCGATCTGATAAATAGGATTTAAACCAGCTTAGTGCAGTACCTTTAATGCCAATAAAATGTTCTAGTCTCTGTAATAGAATGTGATGGTCAATGGTATCGAATGCAGCACTAAGATCTAGTAAGACAAGTACAGAGACAAGTCCTTTGTCTGATGCAATTAGAAGGTCATTTGTAACTTTCACCAGTGCTGTCTCTGTGCTATGATGCACTCTAAATCCTGACTGAAAATCCTCAAACAGGTTGTTGTTGTGTAGAAAGTCACACAACTGATTGGCGACTGCTTTCTCAAGGACCTTAGAGAGAAAAGGAGGGTTAGATATAGGTCTATAATTTGACAAAATCCCTGGATCAAGAGTGGGCTTTTTAAGAAGAGGCTTAATTACAGCTACTTTAAAGGACTGTGGCACATAGCCTTTAAATAAGGACAGATTGATCATATCTAGTACATAAGTGCTAACTAAGGGTAAAATTTCTTTAAGCAGCCTAGTTGGGACGGGGTCTAAGAGACACGTTGATGGCTTAGATGAGGAAATCATGGAAGTTAGTTGATTACGGTTGATGGGAGAAAAGCAGTCTAAATGTACAGGTTTTACAGTTGTTTCTAAGGTTCCTGTGTTTGAAGATAAGTCAGTACCAACTGAGGGCAGGAGGTGCTGAATTTTTTCTCTAATAGTTAGAATTTTATCTTTAAAGAAGCTCATGAAGTCATTACTACTGAGGTCTATAGGAATACATGGCTCAACAGAGCTGTGACTCTCTGTCAGCCTGGCTACAGTGCTGAACAGAAACCTGGGGTTGTTCTTATTTTCCTCTATTAATGATGAGTAGTATTAATGATGATATCTACTGATTATGTCGTACTGATCTCTGAGCAGCAGCCTGTAAACTGGTATTTAGTGATCGTTAAACTTAACGACTGGGACCTAAAACCCTTTGATCTTCTACATTGTGAACAAACTTCTCAGGTGTGTGTTGCTGTGACCTCTGACCCCGGCTCCACGCTGCTGCCGTTACCTGTGAATGTTTCAGCCATGTTGATGTCGTTCTCTGAAACGTCTCCGATGCCGAAGTGAAGAACCTCCAGGTGACACTGCTGCTGAGCGTCGTAACCGTCCAGGATGTTCAAGATGGCTTCCACCGACCCGTCCATGTCACCTGGAGGTCAAAGGTCACTCAGTGATGACTGAACAACTAACTGAACTTATTGATTGGTTATTCTAATGAATAGTCACTTCATTTGACACTTTCTCACATCAACACATTCGCATCTTCTGAAGAAGAAACACTGAATGTAAACAGAAACTTGTGAAACCCCTCAGGTGTGACTTGTGACCTCAGAGTGATGTCACAGTGAGAGCAGCCTATCAGAGTCCAGCTGTGTGTGTACCTTTGATGATGAGCGGAAGGCACAGCTCGTCTCTCTGCGTCCTCTCACTCGGTCTCACGGCGAACTTGGTCTTGTTGGCGCGGTACAGAGCCGCCTTCCTCTGCCTCCAGCTCAGGTGACTTAGCCCCGCCCTCTCACTCCTGTACTCCTCCAGGTGTAGCTTCTGCTTGAGCTCGATGACACTCTGCTCCTCCTGCAGCTTCTGCTGCTCCTCCTCATAACTCCTCCACTCCACCACCTCCCTCGCTCGCTGCTGCTCAACGACAAACACTTAGGTACTCTCTGTCTGTCTGTGTGTGTGTGTGTGTATATACGTATACATACATACATATATCTATATATATATCTATCTCTATCTATATATATCTCTATATCTATCTATATCTATATATATCTATATCTCTCTATATCTATCTATATATATCTATCTATCTATATATGAATATGAGATGAATGAATAAGATGAATATGAATGAATAAGATGAATAAAGAGGGATAAGGAAGAGACTGGACTGTCCTTGGATACCCTCTGGACCCAGTGGAGGTGGTGGGAGGCAGGAGAATGGTGGCCAAGCTATCATCACTACTGGAGAACACTTCCCACCCCCTACATGTCACTCTTTCAGCACTGGGCAGCTCCTTCAGCGACCGGCTGCTCCACCAGCGGTGTCTGAAGGAGAGGTACCGTAGGTCCTTTCTGCCTGCTGCTGTCAGACTCTATAATCAGTACAACTCCCGGTAATCTACACTTGACTGTCAGTGTGCAGACTATTCACTACTATACTTCATCTGCTGCTGTGCATTATCTTCATGCATATATTTTATTCATGATGTTATCTACTTCATCTGTTGCTGTGAAATATTTTCATGTACATGTATATTATATATGTGCAATATTTTTATCTTATCTATTTGGTCATACTTACAACTGCACTCAGGCACTCTATTATTTATTTCTGTCTATACTGTGTACAGGACTATTTTTCTATTTATTTTTATTGTATTTCTATATATGACACTTTTGCTGGCTGCTATAACGCTGAAAATTTCCCCGCTATGGGACAATAAAGGCTTATCTTATCTTATATACACACACACACACACACACACACACACACGGTGGTGTTCTCACCTCAGACTCAACCTCCAGGATAATCTCTCCAGTAGACGGCAGCTCCTTCCAGCCCACCACCTCCACCGCAGCGCTCGGCCTGGCCTCCATCACCGTTCGCCCATTCTCATCAAACAGGAAACGGACTTTAGCCCAACTCTTCCCCGCCACCAGAACACAACCTCGCTTCAACGTCCCCCTCTGGATGATGGCCGTTGTTACAGGACTGAGGGGACACGTGACGAGTCAGAACTCATAGAACCAGAGTTACATACCGTCTCTGGAGGTCACTGATGACTCACCCTTTGCCTTTGTCGGTGCGACTCTCGATGATGAGTCCCTCCACGGGGCCGCTGGGCTCCGCCTTCAGCTCCAAAACCTCCGCCAATGCTACCGTGGCCTCGGCCAGAGCCGGCAGGTTGTCGCCCTGACAACAACGACGATATCATCACCTTAAATCACACTGACATCATCTTTTACAGCTCTGTAACTACAAAACAGTGCCACTGACAGCCTTCAGGGGGCGCCACAAGCGGCTGATGTTAAACTCTGGATTTATTTCCAGGTGTTCACCTTGAGAGCAGAGATGTGGATCGCCTGAACGTCTCCTCCAAACTCCTCACAGACCACATCGTGAGCGAGCAGTTCCTGTTTGACTCTCTGAGGGTCGGCCTGAGGTTTATCACACTTATTCACTGCCACGATTATTGGAACTGAAACAGGAATGTAGAAACGCGCTGGTTAGAGCATGTTTTCAGCCCTCTGCTGTGACTGCCAGGTGGAGCTCATACCTTTGGCTCTCCTGGCATGCTGGATGGACTCGACCGTCTGGTTCATGACGCCGTCGTCGGCTGCCACCACCAGGATGACGATGTCAGTGGCGTTGGCTCCGCGGGATCTCATGGAGGAGAAGGCAGCGTGACCTGGAGTGTCCAGGAAGGTGATCTTCTCACCTGTAGGCAGCTGGACTGGAAGACAAAACCCAACACTCTGGTTTGTTTAAAGAAACTTTATTGCCACACAAAACTTCTACCAACACTTCCTCTGGTACAAAATAAGGTAAATGATCTTTAATCAAACTGTATTCACTTAAAAGACCTCCGTAATAAAACTCCATCAGTGCAAACAGCTACAACAGCTGAAACTATTAGTCAATTAATCAATTAGCTGATAGACAGAAAATTAATAAACAACTATCTTGATAATCGCTGAATATTTTGAAAATGTTTTCTTTTGTCTGTTGGACCGACGAAACAAGCAACTGAGCTCAGAAACATTTTAATAAACCAGCTTGACATTTTATAGATCCAACAGTTAATTAATCAAGGAAATAATCAGCAGATGAATCAATTAGGACAAAAACCCTACAGCACCCCCACTCAGTAATTCTACTTTGCTGTTTTTTTGATCGCTGTTGAGCTACCTTCAGCTGAAACTCAACACTTCCTGCGGATATTTCACATTAAAAGCCTCCCAGGAAGGGGGGAGATTGTGCTTTCTGAGACGCTGACAGGCTTTTAATTTGAAACAGTTGGGAAACATTCAGCAACATTCAATTCTATGAGTACATGCTCTGCCCTCTAACGGGCTTCGCTATTGGTTTATCCCCTCGAGGCTCCGCCTCGGCACCTGAGTCAAAGTCCTTGTACTCGCCGCCCAATCGGGGGGTAGCACCCTCCCTATAAAACCCCAGTACGCGCCTTGCTCGTCTCCCTTTTTCTACTCAGCAACCTGAGACTAGTCTACGAGCTTGTCACCATCCAGTGTCGCGGTACTAGATTGGGATATTAGCCTCACACAACACCTGCTAAGGTCCTTGTTGGGCCCCCAGCATCAAGGTGAGTTGGACACCTGCCTTGACTGTCTCGCGCTCCCCCTGGAGGAGCGCAAGCGTCAGGCACAGTTTGCCGAGGCTGGTCGCTCCCTCCACGCTAGCCCGGCGCTGACGGTGCGGAGGGTGGTGGCTCGGTGCAGGGCGTGGGCTGACTTGACAGGTTGTTCTGAGACAGGAAAAGGAATAGTTGGCTCTGGAAACGGAACTGGCTGCAGCTAATGCAAAGCTGCATGTGTTGGAAATCAATTCAAAGTGTGGTTCTAAAGGATCTGATGGAATGAATTCATATTTTGAAAGGAACAGTGTTCAAAGAACAAGTGGACTGAATCCATATGCTTGATCATTTTGTCCCAGAAAAGGGTGACAAAAAGGAAGTTATGAGTGAATATCACCCTGGGGCCCAGGCAGTCACTGTCAGGCCTAAACAAACGGCAGTTACACAAGGTGACATCAGACCAGCAATAAGTAGTCCCCAAGCACAAATGACACAGGTGGCTCATGATGCTCAACAAACAGGACGCAAATCCTATCTGAACCTAGCATGCAACGATAACACCAGGTAGTGGATGATGAAGGCCTGCAGACCCTGTTTTGTGAGGTAGAGGCAATTCTAAATGACAGACCCATCACAAAAGGTCTCCGATGACCAAGAGGCCCTCACACCAAACCACATTCTTCTCCTAAAAAGGAAAACCGATCTTTCCACCAGGACTCTTTGAGAAGAGTGACCTGTACATCAGAAGAAGGTGGAAGCAAGTACAGTATATTGCAGAGCTTTTTTGGAGACATCTGAATACTTACTTTGTGATGCAGGAAAGACAAAAATGGGCTAGGCCAAGAAGAAGATTCTCTACAGGAGATATTGTCATCATTGCTGATGCTGCAGCTCCAAGAGGATCCTGGATGATGGGCCGAGTTCTTAGTACCAAGGCTGACTCCCAATGATTGGTCCGCTCTGTGTTTCTCCAAACTAAGACCAGTGCCTTGGAGAGACCTGTGACGAAGATCTGTCTGCTCCTGGAGGCCACAGTATGGGATCACAGACATTTATCTTTTCTTTTTCCTCTCTCTATCCTGTCTTCGTTCTGTTTGTTTCTCTCACAGACAGTTATCAAGAAGAAGACAGAAGAATCTATGTAGTAAAGTTAGGGTACAGGCAGGAAGTAATAGCTCCCTTATAGGAATAGAAGTAATTGTGGGTTTACACTTTTCACAATTAGGGGCCGGAGTGTTGGAGCTATTCATGGTTTTGTAATACTTAACATTTAAACATTCATTTATTTCGTTGAGGTTTTGTTTGAAGAATATGGCTGAAGTAGTTTGATTACAATATTAGCAGCCTATCATTATTTTAGTTAATTTAAGTACTTACTGAGGCTTTTGTTTTGAAGGTATAGAGCAGCTTGGGCACTGGAGGTGAATCTACATATATGGGTATGCAGGTATAGGAGCGGCAGGCACCGGGAAGGGTTCATGGTTTTTTACCAGGGCAAGAGAGGCTGCAGACGCTATTGTTCTTTGTTCGTTTGCTTGCAAAAATGGTTAAATAAACCACACGAAACGTGATGCTTGCCTGGATAATGGACTTCTTTTCCCTGTGTAAGATTCGTTCCTTAGGTGGCCGTTTGATTTGAGTTTTGTTTTGTATTTTGGTTCGAGGACAAATCGCCACTACAGGACCTATGTGCCTTCTCGCACACTCTTCTTGCAGCTCTGTCGGTGGTGACGGAGAGGCGCTAGAGCTACATCCGAACCCGTCCTTTCATCCTAAGGTCATTACTGCCTCTTTCAGGTCCAGGGTTATTCGCTTGAGGGCTTCTCTTCTCCTCCACGCAGGGCTGTGGGTGCACTCCACTAGGGGCATTTCTGCCTCGATGGCTCTTTTCAGTGGTGTCTCAGTGGCAGACATCTGCTTAGCCGCCTCCTGGTCCTCCACTTCTACCTTGTGCAGTCGTATCTGAGGGATATGGCTGCTAGTTCTGTATCACATTCTGTGCTTGGTGCATGGGTGATAGAACCGTCGTCCAGTACGGACGGAGGTTCGATGTGACGATGCCCGCCATGGCGTGTGTCATCGCAGCCTGGTGCGAGTCTCCCCGGTGGGTGGCGCTCGACCGGGGAACTACTGTGTACATGGGTGTTGGCTCTTAGTGGGTTCGGCCCAGCTGGGGGTACATCTCATCCCTACGGCCTTCGCCTAGGTTTTCACCAATAGCGAAGCCCGTTAGAGGGCAGAGCACGTACGACAGAAATAACGGTTACCTGGTGTAACCCCAGTTCTATGGATACGTGTGAGGCCCTCTAACTACCAACCCAGCTGGCCCTGGTGGCGGTTGCTGAGTAGAAAAAGGGAGACGAGCAATGCGCGTACTGGGGTTTTATAGGGAGGGTGCTACCCCCACGATTGGGCGGCGAGTACAAGGACTTTGACTCAGGTGCCGAGGCGGAGCTATACATACCAATAGCGAAGCCCGTTAGAGGGCAGAGCACATACTCATAGAACTGGGGTTACACCAGGTAACCGTTATTTTTATTGACGGTGATAAAAAAGTTAAAAAAAACATTTGTTTTTTTTCTTTCAGAAATTCAAAGTAGTTTCTTACAAACTGAAAAAGCAAAACTCTAAATAACTTCTCTTTTGGTTTCTGCTGTTTAAACTATATTTGATTTCTTTTTTATTGTTTGACTGTATGTTCTTGTTATTTTGTTGTCAACCTGGTTTTGTGATCTTGTGTACTGTATTCAATATTTTGTCAATAAAAGTTCAATCAAACAGCGGGTGAGGTGGTTGTTACCGAGAAAAGCTCCGATGTGTTGTGTGATTCCTCCGGCCTCCGTGGAGACGATCTGACTCTTCCTCAGACTGTCCAGCAGGCTGGTCTTACCGTGATCCACATGACCCATGATAGTGACCACCGGGGGGCGGGACACCAGGCTGGACGTGTCTGCTGGAGATCTGACAGGGTCAGAGGTCAAACATAAAGACGTTTATTCTCAAATCAAACCTCAACAAACAAAAGTGGGAATGTTACAAAGCAGAGATTCTCAGTTTGTTAGATGCTATGACAAACGTTTAATTTCTTCATGAGGTGGTGATGATGTAATGGTGATGTAATGAGGTGGTGATGTCTTCATCATAGAGGTGATAGAGGTCACTGAGCTGGCTGCTGTTTTCTTTTTAACTTTACAACAACGTGTCAGCCAGTGCGTTGTGCACCACCTCCTGCTGTGTTCTGATTGGTTGGTTTGTAGTTGTTGGTCATCAGTGACATCACAGTGTAAGTCAACATCAGGTGACATCAGACTTCCTGTCTCGTACCTCCTGCGGGCATCTCTGTTGGGTTTCTCTCTGCTCT
>SEMN01001617.1:0-38714 GCA_005408345.1 Macquaria australasica
GGGGCGATAGAGTCGAGTGTTATTCGTAATGAGCCTGCAGCACTATCAACAAGATGATCAATTTTGGAGGGACTAAAGTTAGCATATGAGTCATCTGTTACATTGAGACATGGAACTGAATTTAATGCCGATGGAATCACTTCCTTAAATTTAGCTACAGCACTATCAGATAGGCATCTAGTGTAGGAATGTTTGCCTAATGGCGTGTAGTCCAGTAATAGGAATTCAAAAGTTAATAGAAAATGGTCTGATAAAAAAGAATTCTGTGGAAAGACTATTAGATGTTCAATTTCAATCCCATAAACAAGAACAAGGTCGAGGGTGTGGTTAAAACAGTGAGTGGGTTTATGTACACTCTGACAGAAACCAATCGAATCTAATAATGAGATAAACGCAGCACTAAGGCTATCATTTTCTACATCCACATGAATATTAAAATCACCTACAATAATTATTTTATCTGTTTTAAGGACTAAACCTGATAAGAACTCTGAGAATTCAGATAAAAATTCAGAGTACGGTCCAGGAGCTCGGTACACTATAACAAAATAGAATTGGCTGTGTTTTTCCAGGTTGGGTGTGAGAAGGCTAAAGAACAGGCTTTGAGCGAGTTATAATTTAGTTTTAGGTTTAAGAGTTTGATTAATGAAGCTTGAATGAAGATGGCTGCAACTCCACCTCCTCGGCCTGAGCCTCGAGGAATGTGAGTATTAATGTGACTGGGGGGAGTGGATTCATTTAGGCTGACATATTCATCGTGACACAGCCAGGTTTCAGTAAGACAAAATAAATCAATATTATGATCTGATATTAGATCGTTTACTAGAACAGCTTTAGATGAGAGAGATCTGATGTTTAAGAGTCCACATTTAATTCTCCTATTTTGTTGTACTGTTGCAGTGGAGGTTTTACTTTTTATTAGGTTTTTATGTGTAACTCTTCTTCTGTTTACTTTTGATTTAAATAATTCAAGTGGTCTGGGGGCAGACAACCTCTCTGTGGAGTTTAGGGTGGGTAACTGCTCTAATGGAAGCGCAGAGAAGCGTGTAGGACTGCAACTCTGCCTCCTGGTCTGGACCACAGACTGTATTAAGTCTATGGTCTGAACTCTGAGCTGTCATGGCTTTGGGCCACTAATAAATTCGGCCAGATTTCTAGATATGAGAGCGGCTCCATCCAAAGTGGGATGAATGCCATCTCTCCTAATCAGACCAGGTCTTCTCCAGAAAGTCCGCCAATTATCTACAAAGCCCACATCATTACCTGGACACCACCTCGACAACCAGCGGTTGAATGATGACATGCGGCTATACATGTCATCGCTAGTAAGATTAGGCAGGGGTCCAGAGAAAACTACGGAGTCCGACATTGTCTTTGCATATGTACACACCGACTCCACATTAATTTTCGTGACCTCCGATTGGCGCAATCGGCTGTCATTACCGCCGACGTGAATAACAATCTTAGCATATTTACGTTTATCCTTAGCCAGCAGTTTTAAATAGGATTGAACGTCGCCCGCTCTGGCCCCTGGGATGCATTTGACTATGGCCGCTGGTGTCGCTAATTTCACGTTTCGCAAAATGGAGCTGCCAATAATCAGAGTTGGTTTCTCAGCGGGTGTGTCGCTGAGTGGAGAGAACTTGTTAGAAACGTGAACGGGTCGGTGGTGAACCGTGGGCTTTGGTTTAGGACTATGCTTCTTTCGGACAGTCACCCAGCCTCCCTGGAGACGGCTGGCAGAAGCTGCCTCTGGTCGGCTCGCACCGGCTAGGGGCTGGCTAGCTACGGCTGACTGACTCTCCATGGTGCGGAGCCGCGACTCTAACTCACTGAGCCTCGCCTCCAACACGGTGAATAAACTACATTTGTTACACGTACCATTATCGCTAAAGGAGGCAGAGGAATAACTAAACATCTGACACACCGAGCAAGAGAGAGCAGGAGAGGGAGAAGGAGAGAGAGACGCCATCTCTAATATTCATAGAGAGTTACCATGTGTGGAAACACTGGTAAAGAAGTGTGAGGTATACTTATTTTCACCATTAATTTCCCTTTAGTATTCTATATCACACTATCCAGATCAACTATGAAAAATATTATAGAAAAACATTACATTCTAACTAACTATCTAACGTTCAAAAGAAACTTCTGTTGAGCTCAGACACAATACAAGTACTTACTTACTTACTTACAGCAATATCTCAGGAAGCCAAAGCTTCTTGACATCATAGACACGCATTTCTTTATCTTAGTATTGTTTGTGTTGATTTTGGGAGTGTTCAGTGTGCTGCTGTGATATGAGGAAGAGTCGACTTCAGACATGTGTCCTAGCTGCAGGCCAGACTGTCTACTAGTTTACTACTAGTTTCACTCGACTTCACTTGACTAACTGATGGTTGAGCAGAAACATACTTTTCTTAGCTAATGTTTGTCAGACTCTCAGAAGACAAGTAGCTGAGTGACTGATTGAATATCCCTTGCAGTAATTCAAATCATTGGATCAAATCAAATGAACTCAGTCAGACTGAAGATCTGTTTGAAATATGATTTGGTGAAAAGATGGATCTCAATCTCTTAACATACAGACTTCCCCTTTTTGCCCTCTTAAGGTTAAGCTTAAACCCACAGAGAATTTATCACCCCACTCTGCAGTTCCCCTCAGCTCTACGGAGCTTTTTAGGTTCCTGCAGCTGTTTACTGTACATCTAAATAAGCCACTATTTGCTAACACGTACTTTATAAGGTGATAATAGGTCAGATGTTGTGTTAACAGCTTGTGGCCAACACATCAAGTAATGCAGCTTTAAGTTTGTTGTTTAAATTGATCATCTATTCCACACACACACACACACACACACACACACAAGATTGGCTGCACAGCATAAGTTTGAAACGGGTGAATGACACTTAATTAATAATTAATAAGCTGGTTTTTGTTTTTCCAGGAAGTTATCTACTAGCTTGGAGGTTGTTGTTCAGTCTACTGTACATTTGCAAGGACTTGAGAAGGTTAGGACAATGCAATATTGGCCTATAGTCAATACAGACTTTCTACTTCCTGAATAATAAGGTATTCACTTTAATTTTCCCATAACTAAACCTTGACTCCCTGCCCACAAAAACAGAGGATCAGCCCAGCAGCTCTATTAATTTAGCCTGTATTTAGACTTCTCATCCATCACATATAGTATCTTATCAGGCTATTACACTGACTGACTCAGTTCTAGTAAGCTGTACTGACATGAATGGAGGAGCAGCAGCATTGCCAAAGCACTTCAGTGCACCACAAAGCATTAGTGCTCACCATTTACAATAACATTATGAGGCACAGCACAGAGAGAATTCATTCAAGACTTGACATACTAATTGAAGAAATAAAACAGATAATAGAAAACATGAAATAAAGGCAATTAAGTTCTAACCAGCAACACACATTTACTGTAAGTTTATTAGATTTTTCCTCATATTGAGGTATTCTGATCACCAGTCAGAGCAGAACTCCTCTGACCACACAAATAACTGTTAATCACGGTGTAATTACTTTTGACTTGTGCTCATCCCAGATAATTCAGGCACCCTTTTTTTAATCTCCTTATTACATGCCCTTGGGTACAGGCCCAGACATTGGGCACCAGTTGACCAGAGCAGTGGCTCTTTGTGTACACTAACCTCATTCATCCATGAAAAGGCCATCTCAGCGCTCTGCAGACATTAGCATAAAAGCAGAAAAAGCCAACCTCTGTTTGTAATGTTAGTGGCTTTACATGCAGATTTCAGCTGAGGCAGTAGTGCTAAATCTGGAGACCAAAGATTACCAGGGGCCTCAAGGGGAGTCCAAGAGGCCTTTGAGACTGTTGAGCGGGTCCAGTGGCCCTGGACCCCTGGACCCCCTCAACGCATGGTCTGTAGAAGGACCCTTGATGATGGAACTGGGTCTTCAAGGGTCGTTCTAGTGACTTGAGGACTTTTTCATTTCGTAACACAAGGAACACCTCAAATTCCTCAATACTTAAATATCATGACATGATTTGACAGGATGTCAGTGCTTGACTATCCTAATTATATTTAGCTCATTATTGCAGTGCTAACAGTTAATAGTGGAATTCCATAATTGTTCAATAGCAGCATAACTCCCATATGGCATCCTGGATGAATACCTTTGGGAAGTCCTGCTATGAGCCTGGATGGAGGTCTAGGACATGAGAGGCCTCTCACGTTCTGCCTCTTTCTTTCTCTTTCTATCTAATAAGCTTATTGTTCAGAGTGTCCAGGTGAGAGGCAACAGGCAATTAGGTCTCTGGCTAAAACCCCCTGAGAATACCTTAGTTAATATTCTGTGTGAGTGTTTAGTGGTAGCAGGTGTTTGGGGTCCAGCAGGGAACCAGCAGTTGACCAAACTGTAGCCCTGTTATAACTAAAGTATTCCTTTTCTTGTCCATCACTCAGGATACTAGACTATTATGAATTGAAGTTGGCTCACATAAAGCTCATATCTTATTTACAATAAGCTGGATAGGCTTTCATCCTCATTAGGTTAATACCACATAAGATTGTCTGGAATGCGAGGGTACTGAGGCATGTGTACACCCTATCACATTTACTGCTGCTTTTCACAGTGTAGGGCATGATCATTTTACAAAGTATGTTTTTTATTCACATACTGTATATGGGAATATTGGGAAGCAGATGATGCATATGAATAATGTACTATTTACTCTCTTTGACAGACATAATAAAGCCATACTTGGCACACTGTACTGCCTTATTGCTGTGGTGTGGCCATAGCTTATCACCTTCAACAAGGCTGAATTACCAAGCAGGCAGCTGCCCCAGGGCTCCAGACCCTCAGGGGCCCCAAAAGTCCCAGGTTCACTGTGTGTATGGTTTGCGGTCATTTAATTAATTGCAGATTTGTTTATGACTATGCACCACTATATTGCTTTTCAACTGAAATTTAAATGACAAGGGCCTTTCAACATGATCTGCATTATTACCTAATGATGATACCCTATCTGCTCACTATCTTGTAGGATTCTGTGTCAATTAGTTTCAATACCTTCATTATTAAAGCGTATATTGTGCTGTCATGGTGCATGAATTTGTTTACCTGACAGGATACACACACAATGCACAGAGCATAGTCACTTCATTAGGTTTTTTAAAGGTTAATTAAAGAGAGCAGAGTGATTGCACTCAAGTAGTTAGGTACTACATAAGTGATTTTAAACACATGGAATCCCTCTTATCCAAACTTGTTGTTGGAAGAAGAGCTGCAGTAACAATATCATTCTCATATAAGAAATTACACATTTTATATGTCAGTTTATTCAAAATAAACAGACGAATAACTCTACAGTTAGGAGGAGCAAAGATAACCACCATGGCTGATCCGAGAGAACAACAGAGAGCGAAATCCCAAAGAAAATATTTCACAGTTCTGTTTTGTGGGCAAGTGATCTCTGGGAAATACAGTGCAAAAAACCCCACAGCAATTAGCGCCTAGCAGCAAAAATTGAGCCAAAAAGCTATGGAGAGTTTTTCAAAACACTTACTGAATACTGGCAGGAACACCTCTTTTTACAGCTGACTGTACTCATCATCAGAGGTTGTTGTCATTCAACTCCACATGATTTAAGACTGTGATGACAACTGTTGGTCTTGAATTCCTAGTGGTCCAAAGAAGACATTTATGTTTCCTGCAGGATTGTAATAACTTTGTTGATCCTCTGAATTTTCATTTTATGCCATGATCAGACCAACATTTCAGTTAGTCCAGTAGGCCTACTTTGGTTTATGACCAAATACCCACAAAACTAATGACATTTCCATCAGCCCCAGCTGTAGTTTGTGTTTGCTAATTAGGAAATGTTAGCAAGCCTACAAGATGGTGAACATGGTAATCACTACCTGCTGACATCAGCATGTTAGCATTGTTGTGAGTATGTATAAAAACGCTATAAATGCAGTCCATTCTGTTAGCTTAAAGCACCTTTGTGCCTAGGTACAGCTTCACATGGCTAGACGTCTTGCTAGAATCTTCAAACGTGACCACACGTTCATAATACAATTTAAATGTGTTTTATATAGTGTATACTATATACTACTATCAACTGTTGTAACTATGATATCTCCACACATGTGTGAATGCAGTGGGACAGACCAGTACAGTACTCATCACCCAAGACATGTTACATTTGAGATGAACATGTGTTTCTTGATTGATATGACTCAGGGTGATGAACAGCATAGTAAAATGCATGTCACTTTGCTTTCTGGATGCATACTGTAGATGATGAATCGTATCTGTTGGAGAGCACATACCTAAGCAGACTGTAAATCAAAAACAAGACCAGAGATGAAGCTGATTTACAACCTCCTGGACAAAATGAAGATGATTTTCCTGGAGGAGAAGGAGGAAACCATACAGTAGTGGAGTTATTTTCATATTGGTCACATTTTATCACTTGGAAATTTATTTTATTTTTTATGATATGAAGGTGATTAAGCATGAAATCACCAGTTATTGTTGAAATTGGTAGCGGGGTGGCACGGTGGTGCAGTGGTTAGCACTGTCGCCTCACAGCAAGAGGGTTCTGGGTTCGAACCCGCCGGCTGGGGCCCTTCTGTGTGGAGTTTGCATGTTCTCCCCGTGTCTGATTGGGTTCTCTCCGGGCACTCCGGCTTCCTCCCATCCAAAAACATGCAATGTTCAGTAAATGAACATTGCACTAAGAATTGTTCTCTCTGACAATGTCTGAAACCCATTTCACTGGTCATTTAAGCAAAACACAGCCCTAGTACCTCTTTTTAAAAATAAGTACAACCATGTTTAGGTCAGGTCAAACCATTGGACTAGTTATAATGTGGTAGTGTCCCAACATGGCTTGGCTGCTAGAGGGCTCTACAACTCGTCTGCGACTGTTAGTGGTGTTTTTAGCTAATGTTACAGGATAATGTAGTTAGCATGAAGACAATTGCTGTCAGCTTCACTAAGCTATGTTTACTAGATGATGAAGATGACGTCTTCATCTTTAAGGGATACTGATAGGTTACTGGGTTTTTTGTGCAGTGACCAGTTGTGTTTGCCTTTGTTTCTGTCTGTTTTTTCTCCCTGAGTGTGTTGTAAATCAAACATGGCCACCAGGTAAATAAATCAAATTCTGAACTGCCCTTGTAGACAGGCAGCAGAGAGACAGACCCAGATCTCAGCAGCAGGGAGAGAGGGAGGGACATTTTCACACCAAGTTAGCTTGGAAGAAGAAGTTTTTTATGTATCCAAGAAAACTTGATGGACTCGGTTGTTGTTGTTGGTTTTTCATGAAAATGTAATTGTGGTGTCGGCCACTGCAATCCAAAGCAGATGTAAAAGCAGCCCACACCACAGGCAGGAAATTCAATATTTTAGCACCATTTTAATGGCAATCTGAGTATAGGTCACAGGTCTGGGCCTCATTCCTTTCTGTATATTCACTCCTTATGACACTGTGATAAGGATACAGTGGAGTTGTGTTACTCCTGTAAACTTGCTACTCATGATGAGGTGTGAGCATACTTGTCATTATGCATTATAGTAGTTTAATATGAATCATATAACAGAACCAGGGCAAGGTCCATGTGATTAAGTTGGGGCCACTGTGATGAGCTCACCACTGTGCGACTGCATGAGACCAACGCCTAAAGACATTTCACATCAGTCTGTGTTGTTATAAAACTTCTAATTAGAGGAATTTAGGCATAATTGGTGCTGTCTGGTAAACTAAAACAAACAATGAGTGTGTGGTTTGCTTCAAAGTATACAAGTGAGGAGTAAGCAAGCGACAATAAGTCATGCTGTGAAGAAATGTGTTTGTATATATATATATATATATATATATATATATATATATATCACTATGATATCAGAATGTGTTGAACAGATTATGTTACATCCATCTAATAGATGATTATATAATGAGGCTGAGGATAACAATCACAAATGACAGTGATGGTGATGATAGTAGTTGGTGATGAAGATTATTCCAGTGATATGACAGAGTTAGAGGAAAGGCTGTGGTACCAGTATGTTCCCTGTAGTGCTGACAGGACCCTCATTGGTGCCTGATTTACAACTTGCTGCTGTTGCCAAGGTTACTGCTGTCAGGGCCACTGATCATGGAGCAGCAATGGTATTCCAGCTGCTTTAGGGAAATTAGTCATGGTATTGATCACAAGTTAATTTAACTTATTGATCCTGGTGTCTGGAGGATTGATTATGTTTAAAGTTATCAGTGTTCAGTGACTGGTTTGTTTACTGGGAGAACTGGACCTCTGCACTGGGACTGTGTCACACTGTGGACATGCAGTCCTGTGTACTTGCACAGTTTGGCATACAGTATGGTGGCAGCTGTAGCTGTGGGTGGCAAGTGTTCAGCATGTACTGTATTAGATGTACAACATATGATGGAATGCCTGGAAAACGGGAAACACGGGTGTGTAGTGAAGCAAAATCCAATCCATACATTCTGTTTACCTAGGTTCTTGCTATTGCATTAGACCAGAGGCCTGTACTATGAAGCAGGATTTGGGGTTAAGATAACTTCAGGTTTAACCCTGGATTTTCAGGGTTATGACGGTGGTTCACTTCTTACCGGGGTACATTGTCATGGTAACTTGTGGTGCACGCCTAACCTGCTCCAGAGCAGGTTATGTTCGAGATAACAGATCAACATGTATTAAAGCACAATTCTCTTGGAAAATGGCATCACCATTAGAAGATTCCGTGGAGTTCGGTATGCGGATTGTGAGAGGAACTCATTTTATGAGATATAGATTCTCATCGGAGGGACTGACTTATCTGGGTCAGCTTCTTGCAAGAAATGTCAAAGCCATTTCATCGTGCTTTTGTATACTGATGTCATCCTACAACAGAGACTGAAGCACTAAAGCCTTGTACTTGTTATAGCCTGTTAATTTACGCATTCACACAGTTGGCAGTTTTTGGCAACTTTCCTTCCTGCGTTTGGCAGCAGCAGCTGTGTTGCTTTTAGCCTGGATAATGTGTTTAACTTCTTCGTATTTCGCTATTATTATAGTTTGCTTTTTGTTGGTAAAGTATGCCGCTCTGCTGCCAGTACACTTGTCATGTTTGTGATTGGTCACATGCTGCAAACACTGCCCCTTTTTATATGAACACACTCATGGCTAGACTGGGAAACCCTGGGTTGACTTAGAGCTGTGTGACCGCTTAGCGTGATCGTGGTTGTTAGGTTTAGTGAAGCCAGATAATGAAAAGATATCCTGGGTATGTTGAACTTGCTTCGTAGTACAGGCCTCTGAGCACCTCAGCTTGTTATTTCAGGATAACTGGTGGCTCCATTTCTTCTCCTGGACATGTGGCAATTTAAAATATATAATAGGATTATCAATACTCATATATATATATATATATATATATATTCAAAGTGTTTATTGCACTCAAGTATATTGCACTCCAAAATATTACAAAAGAAAAAGACAAAGAAAAACCCACCATCTTGTGGAATAAATAACAAAACATAAATATAGCATTTCACATCATTTCAGATTCTCTGCCCATCCCCAAACTCGACCTCATACACTAGGCGCTCAATCCGGCACCGCAGCAGACGCTTCTTTGCTGGGGAAAGTCTCTTCAGAGTTTCTGCCAGGCTGCATCCGAAGTAGTCATCCTCGTCTTGACGATGGCTGGAAAGTGAGTTCATCACCTGGGCCTCAAATTCAGAGAGCTCCGAGTGTCCTCTCTTGGGGCGAGAAGGTCGGCTCCTCCCATGCAGAGCTGGTGTTGCAGGGCAGGGGCTCTGCAGGGACCGTGAAGGACCAGGTGTGACAGGGCTGGAAGGACCAAGTGTGACAGGGCTAGGGCTGGGCAGGGGCTGTGAAGGACCATGTGCGGGTGTGCGGGGGCAGTCAAAGGGCATCACAGGTCCTGGTGTGAGCCCGCAGAAGTTCTCCTCAGGTGCCACTGGGCATTTCACAAGGCTGATGGCTGAGCTGATGGCTTGGCTGCAGGAGGGCACTTCAGCTGCAGGAGGGCTCGGCTCAGATGCTGCGAGACTGTCCGTTTCAGAACCTGTATCATGCCCTGTGTTGGAGCATGTCGGCCTCCCCTGGACGTAGGGCTCCAGAAATTGAAGCAGTGGCATGAATTTCCATGTCCTCTTGGGCTGTGCTACCGATCTGCTTCGCCTCTCCTTCTCAGCAATGTGCTCCTTCCTGTATTTGTCTCTGAGATTTCTCCACTTCTTCTTAGCATCCTCCTCTACATGTGCAACAAAACAGACAAATCAGCCTAAATTTACATGCATTATCACAAAAATGAATTTACTTTTCTAATAGGTAGGTAGGTAATAAATAATAGGGACACGTGGCATGCAAGTATGATGTGTTTAAGTGTTATGTGTGTACATACTGTATGTAAATCTAAAATAGAACACAGGGATTGTTGCTGTGGTCAGTATTAGCTAGCCATGCTGTAGGAGCGAAAACACCTTTGCTTTCAATAACAACGAAGAAGTGAGGCCTATCATTACGGTGGCTTTTAAACTGGTGCACAATTCTAAGTGCAGCGTCATTGTGTTTTGGTCATTCATGCTGCTAGCATTTGCTAGCCATGCTGATTGTAGCACAAGTAGAAATACTAACCACAAATCCCAACTTGAAAAGCGACACGGCGCCAAGCGGCTGAACGGAGATTAACGTCTTTGTACTCCCTCAGGGCAGGGTTGTACAGCTGTGGAAAGGTCATCACAGCGGCGATCAGTGTTTTTTCCATCTTCACCGTTGCTCGGTAACCGGCGGAATGCTATACAGTAAACAGCGAATGCTACAATGCTATGTGGTCTGATCGCCGGCTTACGTGATTGGCCACCGCTTTATGACGCCGGGTTCTTCTTCTTCTTCTTCCTTGATTTTACTGGCGGACTACAAACCAACGTCAATGGTGCACGCCGCCACCTACTGTACCGGAGTGTGTAACGTCATGGCTAATCAACAAAAACTAAGCAAACAAAAAAAAAAGACTCTTTGTAAACAAGTTATATTCTCGATCTTAATCCTGTTTTATTTAAGTAATGCCTGTATTTGTCTGTCCCGTCTCCACTCCCTTCCTATATATCTACCACCCTGCTCTTCAGTCTCTCTTTCTTCACTGAACTTCCTACAACCTATCAGCACATGATCGACAGATTCTTTGCAGTTTAAGTTTCACATTTATCTGACTCGTGACTTTTTCATGGTGCATAAAGGGTTGCGTTTCTCCAAAGTTGATTCTGTTTTAACTTTTCGCCGCAGGGCCTGCGTTTTTTTCCAGCACCCCCTCGGTCCGTACCAGCACTATGAATGGGAGGACTTGCGTTTTCGCCGCAGAGCAAACTATTTTCGGTTCAGGAAACGTTCCGCGAACGTTGCCTGGGCCCCCGCACCGAACGTTCCCCTACAGTTATTCAGTTGAATATTACAGGAAATGAATTGTGGCTGCTGTCTCTTGACAAGTGATTTAGACAATGATCACGTTCAGAAAAGAAAGTGATGGCCTGATGAATTAAAAAGTATTAAAAATACATTCAAATGATTTATTTCAAACTAACATCCAGATTAGGTGTTTAATGTGTAATGGAATTGCTCCATTTGTATTTGTAATGCCAAGTACATGAAATCAGTACTCACTGTTGTTGCCAGTGTGTGATGACAGCTTATTTACTGTAATATGACAATCATACTTTGTCAGCAAGCATCATCTGTGTCTTTGAGCTGCAGTAGGATAGTTATGTTAGCAACTCTTGCATCAGTCAGCTGAGCTTTCTTTTAAATGTGTTAGTCTTTCACAATGCTTGTATACTGTATAATGCTGTACATATGCTCCAGGACAGACTTTGTGACCTTATTCTGATTTACTTTCCCTCGCATACATATAAGACTAGGAAAAAACATCTCATAAAAGGGTAAAAAACATAAATGTATGAGCTTTAGTGTGGTTTGCAGAGGTCCACAGGTGTGGAATGAGATTGATAACACCATAAAAATGTTACTATATGTATCTGTTTTCAAAAAGCGCTTAAGGCAGCAGTTACTACTAAAATATGTTAAAGCTTGAATACCCTAAACAGCTGGGGACTTCTAAGCTAAGCTCTGAAATCCATTTAAAAATTGTACTATTATTTTTGATTTGCCACATGTCTTTATTTATTGCATCTTACCTATTAACCAATATTTAGACTGGTGGAATAAATGTCTTGGGACCATTTAGTAGTTTTTGAGGTTAGAGGTAGATTAGGGTTACATTTTAGAAAATGTGTTAGTAAACATATATTTTAAATACTATCTGCTTAGTGTCTGGGCCCCTGTTCACAAGCTGCAGATAGCTTATCAAGGTGTCCCATTTCACATATCCTTATTATGTCTCATGATTGCATTTGTATTTTATCTGTTTCGTGAATAAACTAAAACTGAACTGAACCTTTTTGGGGTTTTTTTAGCCTTTTTAAGCTCATTGTTTTGGGGGTTTTTTGCCCTCAACTTTCCTGTTTTTGTTCACTCTCACAGCTCTCATAGTGTCGAAGCTGTTTTCAGTGAAAACGCTCTAAAAAGGCACTGTACACTACCTGCTCAGCACCTAACAGCAGACAGACACAGTTAGCAACTAGCTGGTGAACATAGTGGAGCATTTAGCAGCTAAACAGCTAGATATTTCCCTCAGGAGTTGGTGGAGACCAAAACAGCGCTAACAGGAGAGTGACTGTTGGACTTACATTAATCGGGTTGCCAGAAGCATGAGTCCAAATGAATGATAATCTTGCTCCGTGTCTGCTGGATTGTTTGATAACAAGTTCACTATATCAATTTAAAAAATGATATGTCGAAGTTGAGTTTACAGCTGCTCCAAGTGGTCAAACAATCTGCTGTTTCCTGAAGACATGTTGCTGCTGAATTTTTTAAATACTTTTTTTTTTTGTCAGTGTCATTATACAGATGTTAACACTATCAGTTACATTAATGAAGTAATGGTGGGCCGCTGACTCAGTTTTTAGCACCACAACATCCCTGGAATCATGCTACCTTACAGTACATGAAATAATTCCAATGAGTTCCACACAATGAGGTATACAGAATTTAAAGTCCCCTTCCATTAAAAAATTTATTTTGCTTATTGTAACTTCACTGGGATGTTTGAGCTTCACTGTACAGTTATGTACTGAAGAGGTAAGTTTCTCTTTGCTCACCTTAAATCTCAGTTTAACCAAGCCCCCAGGAAGAGCGCCACGCTTTGAAGCCAATTTGACATAGTGGCCAAACCGTGTAATTACAACTTCCGGGTCCGTCACGTGATGCACACTGGCCCCAGAGACTTTTTCCCATAGACTTACATTGTGAAAGACACGTCTGTAAATCAGCGGATCATTTTTTTTTGAGGTACAACAACTCGCCAGTACGAACACTTAAATAGCCCTTATTTAAATCATGATGTCCTAAAAGTTGTAAAATTCACTAATAGCCGAATCCAGAGTTATAGAGTCACTGCCATTCATGTAAGTGAGCCTGAGATGGAGCGGTTAGGAGGCGGGGCTAAAGGAAATGCTAATGCACTTGCTCTATGGGCCACACAACGTGGAAGCTATGCGGAAGATCCGGGTAATTTTATACCTGGGAAGTTGGACTTTTTTGGCTTCATGTGCCACAACTAGTTTGGAATCCAATCACGGTCCAATATGCAGCTTACAAGTGCGATGTGCAACTTGAAGCCTCCAGTGCACATACACTGTGAATGGACTTTTCAGTGAGTAGGAGACATCTTATGTCCAGCAGTTACACTTTTGAAATATTTGCATGTTCATATAGTCTGGATTTTTCAATGAGAGAGAAGAAGATGATATTAACATTAACAAGGTAATTGTTTTGTGCAAAAACAATATCAGACACAAAGTAAGAAAGTAAAACATGTCTGGAGGGGATTTTTTAATTTGGGGAAAGGAGAGCACTGGAATTGCATTGATACTCATTATCGGTAGATACTCTCAGTTGAGGGAGGTATTGGAATTGGTATAAGGAGAGAAAAAGTTGTTTTGACGCATCCCTACCTTTGGACGTGGTTGGAAGAAATGTCGTACAACCTTCTTTTTTTGATGTATACTCAGACTTTTTTAGAGACACCTGTATGCAGTATGCCTTTCTGTTCCTTAGTCTGCTGCACCTGCTGTGTGTGGCTCCACTGTAGACTTATTATCATTTGACACTGTGACACCAATCTGCAGGACAGATGCCACAGTGTTTACAGAGGCAACAGTTCCTGGATTCAAATTTTGGTCATTGACCCTGCTGTAATGCCTGTGCATAAAGGGGATTCATCTCCAATATCACATCCATCTGGGACTCAAACAGACTGTACAAATGTTTCAGTCTGGATTGAAATGCCTGTTATTGCTGGTTATAAGGGGGTTAGTATGTCAGGTGACTGATATTATGTTGGTGGTGTTTACACGTTATCTCGGTGTAATTCTTTTCGTTATAGATCTTAACTGATCTGGATGTACCTGAGCATTTTGCTCAGTAAACCTATTTACATCTGTGTCTGCATCCAGCATCTGGAAACATTACTACACATTATGGTCAGATTGTGTACTGACCAGACAGGACACAATGTGAGCCTAGTGAGATTTGGTGATACAGGTTGAATGATGCATTATTGCAGCCACTGATCCACAGCTACATGACACCTCACCCCAGTTCACTCATCTGAGCTGGGTCAACAGGTAAAGGTGTGCAGAGCAAATATCTTTTTCTACAAAAGGAGTACATTTCAAAGTCCTTTTTCAGATAAAATATATGGTATTACTGTAAATTGTAATTTATTCCAGTCACCTGGTTGAATAAGGGTTAAAAGCATGGGTTAGCTTGACTTTTAAGGAATGCACAGTATATCCAGCTGGGCCTTAATCTGACTGTGGTTTATTTAAGAAGACCAGAGAGATGGAGAGTCATACAGAAGGACAAACTGAGTGAGAGAAAGAGAGATGATGCTTGTGGTTTAAGTGTGTTATGTTAACGTGGCAGTAAATGTTTTTTATAGTATGTTATTATGGAGCCATTCTAAAGATGCTGGGATGCCAAAGCAAAGAAATATAGTGGAGGTTATACTCAGAGGCTTCACTGTCCGTTGACTCTGTGTCACATGGGGAATGGAGTTCACAGAAAGGAAGCAACGCTACATTTAGATGCTGTTCATAAATCCAGCAAATTTTCACTGCCTGGGTTATTCTAACAGCATCAATGAAAGTAACTCAAAACAAAAACTTATACATTGATGTACATTTATCCAGTGTCACTTCCATCCCTGTACTTGAATTTGGCATCTACAACACAGGAGGAGGGAGAAAAAGCTGATCTAAAAAACTTACAGCCACTACTTCCAACACGTCAGGCACGGACTCAAAGATGCAGACCTCAGACTCAGGAGTTCAAAAAATACAAGACTTTATTGCCAAAAAGGGCACCAGGCAAAAAATAAATGCTGGAAACTCAGATCAGACTAGGGAAACAAAAAAATCACTTCACTAGGAAGGTACAAAAAAGGCTATGGGAAAAAATGCTTAAAAAGTAACAAAGGAAATCCAAAAGCACAAAAACACGGGGAAAACAACTACTTCGCTTTCTGCTGAGAGTGCTGGCACGCTTGACATGGGAACAAGACAAACTGGCAAACAGACATGGGAGGACAGAGATTAAATACACAGGTGAGAGATTCTAACAAGACACAGGTGAGAGACATCAGGGTAATTATACCAGGGGAAGGCACACAGGGGCGGGGAGAGAGTTGCTCAGGAGGGACAGCCGGAGCATGACAACTTCAGACTTTATAAGTCAGGAACATAAAGTGAGAAGAACAAATCTCTACTCGGCTATTCAAATATTAGTTTTTTAATGTGGATGTAAGAGAGAACACAGGAGGAGTGGATGACCACAGGCTGAAATAAATGTAAAAACTCTACCGTGCATATCCTGAGGTTGCACTGGATCACTGCTGGTGTTGTTATTCAGAATGACTGTGAATGACAAAGCACACATGCTTGCACACAGTAACACACTTTTTGTCTGTGTGCATGTACTGTATGTAGGTTTGTCTTTGTAGGCACACATGTCTCAGTTTTAATCATATGCTGATATCCATGTCAACAACAGTGGCTTCCAAAACTGCAGCAGAAGTGCAGGCATAGAACATGGTGGTTGTCATCTAACATGCAGTTAGACAGTGGGTTTTTCCAAAGTTCTGTCTGAGGAAGTTATTTGCTGCACCACTACTCCACTGTCGTGATACTGGCTTGACCCTCGAGAGTTGATTTCTGGAAGCAATGACGAGTGCTTGGAGAACAGACAAGAAGATACCAGTACTGATTTAAACAATTGTTAGCTCGTATTTCACAAACCCCTGATGAGTCGGACCATGCAGAGCTGGAGCACCTCGCCCGGAGGAGGGAAACTGGGGCCCCCCCCCTGGAGCCAGACCCAGGAGGGGAGCACGATGGCGAGCATCTGGTGGCCGGGCCTTGACCCATGGGGCCCGGTCGGGCACAGCCCGAAAAACCGACATGGAGCCACCACCCTGTGGGCCCACCACCTGCAGGGATAGGCATCGGGGTCGGGTGCAGTGTAAGCCGGGCGGCAGGCAAGGGCAGGGGCCTGGGCGTGCCGACCTTCGGCGTCACAGACTGGTTTTAGGGACGGGGAACGTCATACCTCTGGCGGGGAAAGAGCCGGAGCTGGACTCTGTGAAGAAGTGTAGTCCTTTTGTATACATTGGAGAACAGATCAAATATTTGACCAAAATGAAACTAACATCGATCAATCCCAGAAATGTTGGAAGTGCATGAAAGACAAAGGCTGATATCAAAGAACAGCACAAGATATACGCAAGTTTTAAATGAATTAATTAAATTTTCTGCGACGTGGAACGTCAGCTCTCTGGCGGGGAAAGAGAGCTGGTGCAGGAGGTGGAGCGGTACCAGCTAGATATAGTTGGGCTCACCTCTACGCATAGCTCAGGATCTGGAACCAAACTCCTGGAGAGGGGCTGGACTCTCTTCTTTTCCAGAGTTGCCCAGGATGAAAGGCGCCGGGCGGGTGTGGGGATACTCACGAGTCCCCGGCTGAGCGCCGCTGTGTTGGAGTTTTCCCCGGGGATGCAACTGAAAGTTGCTGAGAGGAAGGCTCTGACTGTTGTTTGTGCTTATGCACCAAACAGCAGTTCAGAGTACCCGGCCTTCTTGGAGTTCCTGGGTGGCGTCCTGGAAGGGATACCACCTGGAGACTCCATAGTTCTGCTGGGAGACTTCAACGCCCATGTGGGCAATGATGGTGAAACCTGGAGGGGGGTGATTGGGAGGAATGGCCTCCCCGATCTGAACCCGAGTGGTGCTTTGTTGTTGGACTTCTGTGCTAGCCATGGACTGGCCATAACAAACACCATGTTTGAGCATAGGGTTGTTCATAAGTGTACTTGGTACCAGAACACCTTAGGCCGCAGGTGGATGATCGACTTTGTGGTCGTATCATCAGATCTGCGGCCGTATGTCTTGGACACTCGGGTGAAGAGAGGGGCAGAGCTGTCAACTGATCACCACTTGGTGGTGAGTTGGATAAGATGGCAGGGACGGCTGCCGGACAGACCTGGCAAACCTAAACGTGTAGTGAGGGTGAACTGGGAACATCTGGCGGAGGGCCCTGTCCACGAGATCTTCAACTCCCACCTCCGGAAGAACTTCTCGCGCATCCCGGGGGAGGTTGGGGACATGGAAACAGAGTGGGCCTCTATTGCTGAGGCGGCCGCTAGGAGCTGTGGTCAGAAAGTCGTCGGTGCCTGTCGAGGCGGCAACCTTAGAATCCGCTGGTGGACACCGGCGGTGAAGGAAGCCGTAAAGCTGAAGAAGGAGGCTTTTCGGGCTTGGCTAGCCCGGAGGTCTCCTGAAGCAGCGGACAGGTACCGGGAGGCCAGAAGGACGGCGGCCTCGATGGTCACCAAAGCAAAAACCCGGGTGTGGGAGGAGTTCGGGGAGGCTATGGAGAAGGACTTTTTAAGTTGGCCTCAAGGAAGTTCTGGCAAACCGTTAGATGACTCAGGAAGGGAAAGCGGGGCTTGGCCCAGACTCTCTTCTTTTCCAGAGTTGCCCAGGATGAAAGGCGCCGGGCGGGTGTGGGGATACTCACGAGTCCCCGGCTGAGCGCCGCTGTGTTGGAGTTTTCCCCGGGGATGCAACTGAAAGTTGCTGAGAGGAAGGCTCTGACTGTTGTTTGTGCTTATGCACCAAACAGCAGTTCAGAGTACCCGGCCTTCTTGGAGTTCCTGGGTGGCGTCCTGGAAGGGATACCACCAGGAGACTCCATAGTTCTGCTGGGAGATTTCAACGCCCATGTGGGCAATGATGGTGAAACCTGGAGGGGGGTGATTGGGAGGAATGGCCTCCCCGATCTGAACCAGAGTGGTGCTTTGTTGTTGGACTTCTGTGCTAGCCATGGACTGGCCACAACAAACACCATGTTTGAGCATAGGGTGGTTCATAAGTGTACTTGGTACCAGAACACCTTAGGCCGCAGGTCGATGATCGACTTTGTGGTCGTATCCTCAGATCTGCGGCCGTATGTCTTGGACACTCGGGTGAAGAGAGGGGCAGAGCTGTCAACTGATCACCACTGGGTGGTGAGTTGGATAAGATGGCAGGGACGGCTGCCGGACAGACCTGGCAAACCTAAACGTGTAGTGAGGGTGAACTGGGAACATCTGGCGGAGGGCCCTGTCCACGAGATCTTCAACTCCCACCTCCGGAAGAACTTCTCGCGCATCCCGGGGGAGGTTGGGGACATGGAAACAGAGTGGGCCTCTATTGCTGAGGCGGCCGCTAGGAGCTGTGGTCAGAAAGTCGTCGGTGCCTGTCGAGGCGGCAACCTTAGAATCCGCTGGTGGACACCGGCGGTGAAGGAAGCCGTAAAGCTGAAGAAGGAGGCTTTTCGGGCTTGGCTAGCCCGGAGGTCTCCTGAAGCAGCGGACAGGTACCGGGAGGCCAGAAGGACGGCGGCCTCGATGGTCACCAAAGCAAAAACCCGGGTGTGGGAGGAGTTCGGGGAGGCTATGGAGAAGGACTTTTTAAGTTGGCCTCAAGGAAGTTCTGGCAAACCGTTAGATGACTCAGGAAGGGAAAGCGGGGCTTGGCCCAGACTCTCTTCTTTTCCAGAGTTGCCCAGGATGAAAGGCGCCGGGCGGGTGTGGGGATACTCACGAGTCCCCGGCTGAGCGCCGCTGTGTTGGAGTTTTCCCCGGGGAACGAGAGGGTCCCCGGGGATGCAACTGAAAGTTGCTGAGAGGAAGGCTCTGACTGTTGTTTGTGCTTATGCACCAAACAGCAGTTCAGAGTACCCGGCCTTCTTGGAGTTCCTGGGTGGCGTCCTGGAAGGGATACCACCAGGAGACTCCATAGTTCTGCTGGGAGACTTCAACGCCCATGTGGGCAATGATGGTGAAACCTGGAGGGGGGTGATTGGGAGGAATGGCCTCCCCGATCTGAACCAGAGTGGTGCTTTGTTGTTGGACTTCTGTGCTAGCCATGGACTGGCCATAACAAACACCATGTTTGAGCATAGGGTGGTTCATAAGTGTACTTGGTACCAGAACACCTTAGGCAGCAGGTCGATGATCGACTTTGTGGTCGTATCATCAGATCTGCGGCCGTATGTCTTGGACACTCGGGTGAAGAGAGGGGCAGAGCTGTCAACTGATCACCACTTGGTGGTGAGTTGGATAAGATGGCAGGGACGGCTGCCGGACAGACCTGGCAAACCTAAACGTGTAGTGAGGGTGAACTGGGAACATCTGGCGGAGGGCCCTGTCCACGAGATCTTCAACTCCCACCTCCGGAAGAACTTCTCGCGCATCCCGGGGGAGGTTGGGGACATGGAAACAGAGTGGGCCTCTATTGCTGAGGCGGCCGCTAGGAGCTGTGGTCAGAAAGTCGTCGGTGCCTGTCGAGGCGGCAACCTTAGAATCCGCTGGTGGACACCGGCGGTGAAGGAAGCCGTAAAGCTGAAGAAGGAGGCTTTTCGGGCTTGGCTAGCCCGGAGGTCTCCTGAAGCAGCGGACAGGTACCGGGAGGCCAGAAGGACGGCGGCCTCGATGGTCACCAAAGCAAAAACCCGGGTGTGGGAGGAGTTCGGGGAGGCTATGGAGAAGGACTTTTTAAGTTGGCCTCAAGGAAGTTCTGGCAAACCGTTAGATGACTCAGGAAGGGAAAGCGGGGCTTGGCCCAGGCCGTGTTCGGCAGGGGAGGAGAGCTGCTAACCCGGTGGGAAGAGCACTTTGAGGAACTCCTCAACCCGACCAACATGTCCTCAGTGGAGGAGGCAGAGTTTGAAGACTCGGGGGAAGACTCACCCATATCCCTGGCAGAAGTCTCCAAGTAGTCAAAGAGCTTCTTGGTGGCAAGGCGCCAGGTGTGGATGAGATTCGCCCTGAGATGCTGAAGGTGAGGTGGTGCTTGAGGTGGTTCGGGCATCTGATTAGGATGCCTCCTGGACGCCTCCCTTTGGAGGTTTTCCGGGCACGTCCAACTGGTAGGAGGCCCCGGGGCAGACCTAGAACACGCTGGAGGGATTATGTATCTCATCTGGCCTGGGAACGCCTTGGGGTCCCCCAGGAGGAGCTGGAAAGCGTTGCCGGGGAGAGGGACGTCTGGACAACCCTGCTTAACCTGCTGCCACCGTGACCCAGCCCCGGATAAGCGGAAGAAAATGGATGGATAGCACGTATTTTTGCCTAGCCTGGGGGCAATCATCATCATTATCGTCATCATCAGCCAACTTCTCAGGATCAGGGAACAAGGCAGGGTTATCCCAAGCCTGCTGAGGAATTTGTACATATTGACCTACCACAGAGGCAAGTCATTCTTTTGATCGCGTTCTGTATCAGAGGAAACACACAACATTACAAAACCATCAATATCAACAGTACTATACCCAATACCGTTGCCAGTCCCGCTCTCAGAGAACAGCAATGACATCCATGCTGGCATGCCATTTCTTGTGTGAACCCTCCATTAGTTGGTAGTGGTGTTGACTTGACTCAAACCATGTGCTTTAATTTGCAGAGCCCTTCCACTGTCTCAAGTTATTGTCTGAATGTGTAGTCAGTGCACCTACTTTAACTCTGTGCCCACATACTATTGCCCCCACTGAATCTAATATGTACTCTAATATGTACACCAACCCTAAAACATGTTAATCCCATGAACACAAATTCATAAGATATACATTGTATTAATGGTGTCAACTGAAATATTTTTTCAAAATGTAGCACTTTACATTCTTTCTTTCTAGTTCAAAGAGTCCTAAACCCAAATCTCAAAATACTTCTCCTAAGGGCAGTGTTCCTCTTGTCTTGGTACAGTATGTGTCAATCAGTAGAGTTACTATAATATCAGTCTGTCGAGTTCACTCTTCATCAGTGGTGTAGGAGCCAACCATTAGGTTTTGTTTTTGTTTTTAAAAAAAAACCTCGGTTGAGGCTGACTTTCTGAAAGAGTTAGTCTGAGCTTTTGTCCCCCTGTCTGTCCTCAGCATGCATCCCTCCTTCCTCACTGCCAGTCTTGCTGGGCCTTCTGCTTCCCGTCCTGGCTTTCCGCTGCAGACACAGTTGCGTTTGACAAGCCCTCATTGCAGAAGTGTTGTTGAGGTGTTGCATTTGGTGCCCTCTTCAGACGGGTCACATGGATCCACTGTCATTGGGCCTCAGTCAGTGCCGCAGTCCTGGTTACTGCGATGACCTTGGTTGGTTGGCAGGCTGTGTCCCCAGGCTTTCTGGGATTCAGGGATTTGACCAGAACCGTCTGTCCAGGTTGGAAGTCGTGTGTAGGATTTTCACTAGGGAAAGGGAGAGACAAAGGAATATCACCATAGATTCCATTAAATCTCTCAACCAGGGCGACTGCATAGTCACCTAAATCTGTGTCCATGTCTGCTGGAAGTTCATGCATACAGTCATGAGGCTCAGGCACAATATGTTTGTGTTTTGGTGAGTTTATATGCAACAATTTATGTAACTGCACTGGATTAGATGTTGAGGAGCTGGAATTAGTCAGGCCCGCAATAGCAGTTAATGTGTTTTCATAACCACTTCGTCTTTGAGCAGTGATGTGTTGAGATGTTAGATTGTTTAAAATGGTGGTGACCTGATGTGTTTTGTGTAGAATGAAGGCAAGTGAGAGCAGCAGGCCTGTACCCTCCTCGATGTTCTTGTGCTAATACAGAATCAGTGGTGTGTCTCTGATCCTCTGAGACATATTCTGTAGTCAGATTTTAAGAAGCAGTCTCACGTGTGCTTTTGTCTGATTCACTGTGTGTCTGGAGTGAGTGCGTGAAAAAATATAGAATTTGTTGCAGGTGTTTCTGATGGCATACTTAGACAAAATGCACTCTTTGAGAATGACAATTAACATCCAGGCTTGAACAACAAATGCTTCCTAACAAATTGACTGAATGAGGAATTATCACAAATCTATGATAATTAAATCTTAAATCTAATCTGAGGATCATCACAAGACACAACAGGCAATGCACGAGTCTTTGGACAAGAAATCAACCTTTATTTCCCACAGATTTAATTGTTCCAGCAGAAATTGGCCCATTGTTATTTTTCATAGATGTGGAAGCACCAGTTGCTCCAGTATCCAGCGGCAGTTCATTTCAAGTGAAGAAAATGCTGCAAAGTTGCGGGGGCTCTTGTCTGTGGTCGTCCTTATTTATTTTGTTTGTGATGGATTCCACTTACAGTGGAAATTAGACCTTCTGTCAAGGCTGAGGCGGTCTCTCATCTTCCTCTGCAGGTGGAGCAGAGGGCTAATGAACCTGTAGTCTTTGCCATTGTACTGGTGATACTGAGTGGTTTGTTTAAGATATGCCACACAAGCTACGGGGTTTTCACCAGGATTTGGTGCCTTATCACACATTGTCAACAAATCAGACAAGCACAGTGGCATTATCTCCTACAATGCAGTATTTATTTGTCTGTAATCAGATTCCACATCTTCCTCCTCTTTCTGTGCCTGCTTTAGTTCCTCTAATGCCTTCTTTAAAGCTTTGTCTTCCTCATCAAGCCTCTTTCTATTCTCTGTCAATTCTCTGAACCTCTGTTCTGTTTCCTCTTTTTCTTCCTTTCCCTCTCACTCAGTCTGGTATTAGAGCCATGTGTAGATTTGGAGGAACTTTTACCTAATTCCTTTTGTTAATCTGGATACAGTTTTTCTACAGCAGTATACAGCAGTTCATCATCCTCTTGTGCCTTTTTGTCTGTCTTTCTTTTATTTGTCTGTTCCTGTTTTGTTTTACCTGAATCAGAGAACATAACAGCGACTGAGGCAACAGGAGGGTGACTCTCATCCCACATGGGTTTGCATTTTTTCCATGCACTGGCTGCTTCTTTCTAATATTTATAGTCCCAATATAGATCTCCCTCTTCTTCATTTGCCATCCTAGTCATCTGTTTCATTTGGAAATTGTCAAATGCGCCTTTGCGTGGGTAAGGATTATCTACCCATGGATATTGAGCCTCTGTCCAGCCTGGCAAGTTATCAATAATTGGATGAGAGTAGAATGCACCAGAAAGTCTTGTCACAAATTGATTTGGAGTTTCATTAGGATCAGGAGGTGTTACAAATATTTTGCTCTGTGGCTTGCCCATTACTGTCTCCTACAGAAATCAAACCTTTTATTTAGTCTTTAAATAAACAGTTCTTTATACTCTTGGTGTGAAACTCAACACCAACTCTTATAAAACTGTGCAACTCAACAGTTTAACTCTTTTAAGACTGTGAAACTCATTCATCATGGGGAAATACCCCCCTTTGGTGTGAAGCTAAACACCTCAAAATAAAACAGTGCAACTCAACAGTTTTCTTTATTTAGGACAGGGAATCACCCTTCCTCTTTTTAATATATCAACTCACAACATTTACTACACTACAGAATCCTGGAGAGAGGCAGCCACATCAAAGTAATTTAAAGTGACTTACCTCAGCGCAGGAGCCCACTTCTGACACCAGATTGTCATGATGATTATTTCATCAGATACTGGCTTGACCCTTGAGAGCTGGTTTCTGGAAGCAGTGACGAGCGCGAGAACAGAGTGACAAGAAGCAGGGTTCAGTCAGAAGTTTAATGAATCTCACAGAATATTTATAATCAGAGGCTCATAACTTACACAAGGCTCGAACAGATACATTTCAGGAGAACAGATGAGAAAGAAGCACCTGGAAACAAAGAGGCAGTTATAATATAATATTTCAAGTTTACAAAAAGATGGGATTAGCAGAGACGGAAAACACATTGTACAAACATAGATCATAAAGGCTATGCTGAGGGAACAGGGAGTGATGAGAACTGAGAGGGAGAGTTTTTCCCAACATCCACCCTCAAGAGGAGAGAAATGACATAGCAGTAATACAAGACAGATGCAGAGTAAGTTCCTCCTTAGTTGTTGTATTGCAGTAATAATGATTTATTGATTTAGGTATACTACCCAATATGCAGTTTTGCACTAACCTGAACTCCTGATTTGATGTAAGAAAAACAACAAAAATGTAAATAACAAAAAATATTTCTCACTCAGCATGAAACTTCATTCTTGACCTTTCAATTCTGAAATGGTAGTTTGGCAAAACAATCCCAACTCAAGGTCCACTTACTGTCTTTTTCTAGAGCATTCAACCTTATCACGTGGTCTTTACTGACTTGGCATGTCACAGCAAACTCCATCTGTTAATGAAGACCATGTGATATGGTTGAAAGGTCCAGGAAAAAGCTAGTAGGTGGACCTTGAGTTGGGATTGTTTTGTTAAATTAATATGAATATTGAATTTTCACTGCTTATGTATATAGGGATGGAATGCACTGTGTATTACATAACTCTTTTAGATTCAGATACCAATACACCAGTAGTGCAGTAGCAAAGTATTTACAGTATACTGTAGATATATATAAAGATGAATGAATGTACAGAATGCACAATAAATAATAAATGGAGTATGTATAGTATGACGGAATGTAACTATGGTATGTATAGTACTGTGTGAGTGAATGTAGCTATATGTCAGTAATGTAACTCTGACATGTACAGTATGGACAGAAACACTAAATAGTATATGCAGTACAATGAATGTAGATTCTGTATGTCATGTACAAAGAGTGAAACCAATAAAAAAATATGGTCTGCTTCAAGGCTGAATTACCAGGGGCCCCATCTTGTGGAGGGGCCCTGTGAAAAGGTTGCTCCTCTCCCTTTTCACCAGGCCCTGTTTCCCAACATTACCAGGGTTTTTGTTGTGTTAAATGATTCATTTCACTCCAATGTTTCAGTTTATTCAATTCAATTCAGTTTTATTTATATAGCATCATAATAACAAAGTTATCTCAGGGCATTATATATAGCATGTCTAGATCGACTCTTTATATTTACAGAGACCCAACAGTTCCCACCATGAACAAGCACTAGGCGACAAGCAGAAACCTCGAACCGCAGCAGAACCAGAACCAGAACGAGGCTCTGGGTGGGCGCTCATCGGCCTCAATTGGTTGTTAATCTATTCATTTATTAGGTTTTTTTTATTAGTATACACAAATAACAGAACACAAGTTTAAGTTGTGTAGTTTGTATTTCACAAAGGTGTGTTCTGTCAGTTCACCCTTGCTGTGTGTATTTTGTTAGTGTTGTGTGTTTTATGATATTAGGGCAGATGATCTGCTAAATCAGTAATAGTGAAAACAGGTGTGCATCATTAGGTGCTCTAACAGCGAGTGACTGGGCACTGTCAAGTTGAGGGATGAAGGATGAAACTGTTCTGTAGTAAATAACATTCTATTAAAGTTGGTGCACTCATGTCTGTGCATGTGCCCATAGATAAATTATGATTGTCAGCAGTAACAGAGTCATTCAATTCAATGTTTGTTTGTTTTTCTACATTCTTTAAAGCTTTGTGTCTGTCTAGCCCCCCTGAGCAGATGCTAGGTTCCAGTTAGGTGAGGCTGACAAGGTAAAGCCATTTACTGGTCTAGGTGGCAGCTTGCTGTGAAGCTGTGTGTTTTAGGTGTTGAAAAAAATTGTTCTTACTCCAGAGTGAACTGTGAACCTATGTTAACTCCTGGAGTGAGTTAAACAGGGCCCCACAGCTACGTAGTGCAAATATATAGTAGTATTTTAAAAGGCCCATTCAACAGCCAGTTATTCACATTGAATAGTGAATGAAGTCTCACCACCTTTGTTTATGTCTGAGTGTGAACATTACAACATCATACAATAGTAGAGTATGAGAGGAGTCAGCAGACATCAGTTGAATCAACATAGGAACCTCTTCTAGTTGTGTGATGTTACAAAATATCCTGAAACATGCCGCATGAGCAGCTGTTATGACAGTGGCTGAAGTAGTGATGCGGTACAGATGCAGCATGGAGGACTGTTGGCCACCACTGCTAATGGTAAGATAGATGCATTATGAGGAGTGGTTGCTGCAACTGTTGTAGTAATGCAGGCTCGATGAAGGATATTATAATTCTCTGTAGAGCCAGTGCAAGTTGTAGCCAGAAGGCAATCATCAGATCTGGGTTTTTGGAGCTTAAACATGTACAGTATAGTCTGCTGCTGTAATCTAACCAGTGTAGGATGAATCCTCAATATGAATTATATAGATCATACCTTTATCTTCCTTCTTAACCCTTGGTGCGCATGTACATAGAGGCTAGTATATTTTTCTAGAATGCCGTGCTTCACATTACACTCTCAACAGTGTAACTGCTCATCAGTCATCGTTCTCTCTTGGCCATTATCAGTTTGTGGTAGTAGTTAAGGGGAGGGTTGAGTGTCACTTCTTGTAACATGGTCTGGCAGCCTGCAAGAGTAAATTGTGACTTTGGTTTCCTCTTTTTGCTGGCAATGCTAATAAAACTGCTGTCATGTTGACATGAGCAATGGGAGTGAAATTCTCACTGTGAGGGCCTTTCTAATCATTTCTTATTTGTCTTATTATTTGAGGATTTTGTAGGAGTTTCCCTTTGTTCTCAATGAGGGCACAAGGTAGAAGGGTGCATTTTCTTTTAAATGTATTGTTTCATAAAGTGATCTTGAAAAACAAAAGCCATGTCACATTTTATCACTGGTGGGCTACTGATGTAATATTGTCTAGACTTCAACACAATGTCACAACATTTTGATCATCTGTGTGTCCATTCAGAGACAGCATGAATTGTACATCACTGCTCTTGAACATGGCAATAGCAGTATATGCATGCAAATAAATGTAAATGGCCTCAACTAACTCTGTAATGACAGGCAGTGCTAGATTTTAATCACTGACACGATCATTATTATAAAATGGAAATCATTTATAGGAACAGGATGCAGTTGTGGTTTGAACAGGAAGCCAATGTGTTTCTTTACTTCAGATTCACGCTGTCTCAGCCACACAGAGAACAGTTTAAATTAAGCTGAGCTAAGTGAATATGGATACATGATTTTGTTTTGAATAATGAATCCTAATAACTTTTGTGATCCCCTGACTTTTCCACTAGCACCTCCATGAGGTTGGTTTATGGTTTTCAGTGAAATATCTCAAAAACTATTTGATGGATTGCCATGACATTTGGTACAGACATTCATGTTCTCCTCAAAATGAATTGCAATAACTTTGGTGATGCTCTGACTTTTCATCTAGTGCCATCATCACGTCAAAATTTAAATGTGTCCAATACTTTGGTTTATGACCAAATACCTGCAAAACTAATGACATTCTCATCAGCCTCAGCTGTACTAACAAATGTTTGCACGCTAACAAGCTAAACTAAAATGGTGAACATGACAGCATGTTGACGATAGTATTTACGAGAGCACCATTGTGCCTAACTACAGCCTCACAGAGCCGCTAGCATGGCTGGGTTATGTGAGAAAAAAGTAGTTCATACGACCTGTTGTCTGACCACATTCTGATGTAATATACTGGCAGCTTTAGCCTTGTTAAGCTCTGAACTGTGGTGCTAGATTGGTTGGTTTTCTGCACAATTGGGCTACTTTCTATTTAAATAGGTAGGTAAAAATAGTTTTGGGTGGGTCATGATAACGTCCTAGAACTGATTATTGTTCCTCCTGCTTATATTCAGCTATATATACAGAACTCAGTGCAGTGTCTTAAATATACATATATATAAATTATATATCCTAAATGAAAATGTAAAAAATGGGCTACTTTTATGTGGATTTGACAGGTTCTAGGCTTTAATTGGGCTACTTTTTGTCAGCCAAGTCTGGCAACACTGGCTCTGAAAGGAATCATACTGCATCATATTCATCATATCAAAGAAGCAGCACAATGACAGGACCAAATCTAATATACAGTAAAATGTTTGTAATATCTAATAAGTTAAATCCTTCTGTGTTCCACAGTGACCAAATGAAACTGGACTACCCAATCAGAGAAGACAAATACTCAACCAGATGAGACAAGTTCAAGCCATCGCTCAGTACCCCAACCAACATGAAGATTTGTCTGTGTGTTGTTACATTATAGTTACGTGTATGTCTGAACATGTCTGAACATGTGAGTGTGTGCATGTTAAAGGTGAAGTAGCATGAGTGTGAGTGGGGTGTGATGGTGTTCACCATGTCTGAGGAGGATGTGATTAACTGCACCATCAGCCATGAAATCCACCAGTACCTCTTCTCCTGTGTGTATATCCTGGTACTATTGGTAAGTGTGTGTGTACATCTTGAATACCTGAACAAAATCCACAGTCCAAAGACATGCCGGTTAGGTGAACTGGAGACTCTAAATTGCCCTTAGCTGTGAATCTGCCTTGTGTCAGCACTGTAATAGCCTGCTTACATGTACCACTGGTGACATGTACCTAGTAGTACTGGTGTGCCCGTGGCTGTACCTAGCCATAGCGTTATTTTTTAAAATCTGTTATCCAGCAACTGGTTGCATCTTCAAAGGTATGTCTGTGATTCCACAGATATCTACTTTCTGCCCGTAATGATAGAATGTTTGCCAAGGCTGAACCAATGTTTACATTCAATATTTCCACAGAGTGGAGCGGCTGAAATATTAAGTTTAAACATTGGTTTTGAGCAAAATCTTCAAAATACCTTTGAGGATACAACTTGCTGCTGGGTAACAGGTAAAAAAATAAGGTTTTGCCTTTTCCATTAAATTTTGCATCAGGAACACTTTGCAACTGAATCTCAGAGTAATGTAGAGAGTGCTGAGGAGAGAAAGTGGATAGATGAATAGATGTGGTTGTGACAGCAAATCTGAGCCAAAACTAGTTTAGAAAGCTATTCATTCTTCAACAGGCAAGTGTCAGCTTTAAATATGCAGCCAGCTGTTCAAAGCTGCTGTTACTCTCAGCTGTAGGCTTCCATGCTGGCCACCAAAAGCCCTAAACTGGTCTTCTCTGCCAGCCCAGTATACTTAGGAATTACATCCATATTGGACAACACTGTACCTCACAATTTATGTCCAATGTCAACATTCAGAGCCAATGCAGGAAGTAGCGTGCCCTTTACGTATGTAGCGAGGTGGAGGTCGGGGTGGCAGACTTTCATGCAGAAGACAAGAGTTTGTCTGTGATTAACGTTTGCCTTTTTAGTAACCAGAACCAACATTTTTTCCCAACCTTATCAAGTGTTTTTTTCCTAACAATAACCTGCCATAGTTTATTTGCCATAACCATGATCTTTCCCTTACTTTAATCACACTGTACCTCAACCGTGTTTTATTTCCCTAACCATAACCATACCAAAGTTGCCATGCGCAGATGTTGTTGTAGAAAGCAGGAATTTTAAAAATGTTGTCACTGAACGTAATCCAATATGGATGTTCTTGTTTGGTTATAGGGCTGTCTGAGCAGAGGAGAGGCAAATGTTCTAAACACGTACTTTGGTAATCAAGAAATTACAGCCTGGTGTCAGAGAATCTAAATAATCACAATGAATGATCTTCTTGATTCTAGGTTGGCGTTCCCTCCAACCTGTACTCTTTGTACCATGCTGCTCTGCAGCTGAAGCAGAAGAATGAGCTGGGAGTTTATTTAATGAACCTTACTGTGTCTGATCTGTTATACCTGGCATCATTACCATTGTGGCTACAGTACATCTTTCAGGTAAACTAAAACCACTGTCATATATGTGATTTGCTAAATGCAGCATCCTTTAAAAAAACAAACAAAAAACACCGCAATAAAGAGCCAAAATGGCAGCCTTGGTGTTGCACTCTGGTATTTTTTCTGTTTTTGTTTATTAGTTAAGTTTTCAGCTCTCCCATTCTGACTACATTCACCAAGGAGGAAATTTTGAAATTTGACAATTCACTCGTCAAACTTTTTCACCATTCTCCACCCAACCGGAAAGTTTTGCAGAGCCTTTAGTTGGAGGAGAAGCAGCTCTCTATGAGATTTGCAAGAGACGCCAGCGGGGGAAATGCGCCGAAGCGCTGATTAAACTGCAACAGCAGAGATTTCGAACTGTGCTCCCGTCAATACATTTGGCGAGTGTCCTCTCTCTGGCCAACAGAATGGATGAACTGCTGCTTCTTAACAGAGCAAACACAACTCCACTTTTCCAGATCTGCAGCCCTGTGCTTCACCGAAAGCTGGCTTGTTGAGTACGTCCCGGATCTTTTGGGCGACCTACTCCTCCAAGCGGGCCTCATAACAGAGTTATTAGGGAAAATAAGGGGCGGCGGAATCTGCTTCTACATAAATGGTTGGTGTGCAGATGTCACAGCTTTAAGGAAAACATGCACTCTTCACTTAGAGACCATTTTCATTAACTGTAAACCGTTCCATTCACTGCACCAGTTTTCCTCCTTTATTCTGGTCGGTGTTTATGTTCCACCTCAGGCCTGTGTTAGTGAGGTGTTACAACACCTGGCTGACCAGATAACTTCCACAGAGCTCAAACATCCTGACTCCCTGCTCATTCTTCTTGGGGACTATAACAGAGTAAACGTCAGCCATGATCTGCCGAAATACAGACAGCCCATTACGTATCCCACCAGGGATAAAAACACACCGGACCATTGCTACACCATATTATAGGATGCCTATCAGTCTGTCCCCCATGTGGCTCTGGGACTCTCTGATCACTGTCTGGTTCGTCTTCTCCCGAATTACAGGCAGAAACTAAAATCTGCTAGGCATGTGGTCAAGACTGTGAGGAGATGGACCAACGAGGCAAAGGAGAATTACAGGCCTGTTTTGACTGCACTGATTGGTGTTTTTGAGGCTGTAGTTACAGACCTAGATGAACTCTCTGACACTGTGACATTTTACATCACCTTTTGTGAGGACGTGTGTGCCGACTAAAACTTTCTACACATACAACAAACCCTGGTTTACAGCTAAACTCAGCCAGCTTCGTCAGGCCAAGGAGGAGGCCTTCACAAAGGGGGACAGAATCCTGTACATCCAGGCCAGAAATAATTATTTATTAATAATAATAATTATTATTATTATTATTTATTTTATTTATATAGCACCTTTCAAAAGCAAAGTTACAAAGTGCTTTACAATAAGAGCAAATAAAACAGTACAGTCAATCCAGTAAAATAATACAGTAAAATAATAAAAGACAACAATAAAATAATGCAATACAATAATGTAGTAAAATAATACAATAAAATAATACAGGAATCACATAAGTTAAACAGGATAAAATCATTTACAAAGTTAAAATGCCATCATCAAGAGAAAGCCGTACTATAAAAGTGAGTTTTAAGAAGCGATTTAAAAGAGGATGTCAATTTTGCCTGTCTGAGATCTTCCGGCAGGGAGTTCCACAGTTTAGGGGCCCAGACAGCAAAGGCCTGGTCACCTTTCGTGACAAGCTGAGATTTTGGCACTGTAAGTAGGGCCCTGCTGGAAGAGCACAGGCAGCAATCAGGCTCATAGGGAATTAATAGGTCACAAATATAGGCAGGAGCCTAACCGTTCAACGCTTTAAACACCAACAATAAAATCTTAAACTCATAGGCAACCAATGGAGGGCCGCAAGGATTGGTTTAATGTGGTCTCTTCTCTTAGTGCGTGTTAAGATCCTGGCAGCAGCATTCTGAATCAGCTGCAGTCTTTGGATATTGCGCTTGCTGATGCCAGAATAAAGTGCATTGCAATAGTCCAGTCTGGAAGAGATAAAAGCATGGATGACCTTTTCTAGGTCTGCAATGGAAAGGAATGACCTGATCTTGGTTAGCTGTCTCAGCTGGGCAAAACAAGGCCACAGCACTTTGGTTACCTGAGCATCAAAAGACAGTTCAGAGTCAAAAATAACTCCTAGGTTGCGGGCCTCTTTGCAAACAGTATTCGTTAAGTCACCTAGACTAGATGACATATAGTTTACACTGCTTGCGCTATGGCCAGATGGGGTAATTATAATCACCTCTGATTTGGAGTCATTTAGCTGCAGGAAGTTTTTGGACATCCAATTTTTTATTTCAGCAAGGCAGGACAGGATACAGTAACATTAGTGTTACCAGTCTTTAAAGGGACATACAATTGGGTGTCATCTGCATAGCAATGGAAATCAATGCCATGTCTGCGCATGATTTACCCCAGGGGTAGCATATAAATAGTGAGCCCAGAATAGACCCCTGGGGGACCCCACACGAGAGAGGAGCACAAGTGGAGGAGGCATCTCCAAGCATAACAGAGAAAGACCTATTCGACAGATAGGAAATAAACCAATCCAGAGCCACACCACTGATGCCAACATTGTTCTTCAGACAATTGATTAAAACATTGTGGTTCACTGTGTCAAATTCTAAGCTGAGGTCAAGGAGAATTAAAATGTAGTACAGGCCTGAGTTGGCTGCACGTAAGTCTGCACGTAAGTCATTTGTAACCTTGACCAGAGCAGTCTCAGTACTGTGTAGGGAGCGAAGGCCAGATTGATATTTTATATTCAAAGATTGCATTGTTGTTCATAAAAAAAATTAGTTGAGCAGAGACTACTTTTTCTAAAATCTTTGATAAAAAAGGCAGTTTGGAGATCTAGGGAGGGCTTCTTTAAGAGGGGATAAACAGAGGCATGTTTAAAATAGGAGGGAAAAATCAAGACATCAAACAGTTTATAATAGCTAAAATCTTTGGGCCAACCGTCTGAAGTACAGCTTTTAAAAACCAAGTGGGAATGCAGTCAGAAGGGCAGGAGGAAGATTTTGAACGTGCAACAGTGTGTTCCAGGGTTGACAGGGAGATTTCATTGAAGTGAGTTAAGGTGGAAATTGGTCTGGAGTCACCATCAGGCTCTCTGTAATCACTGTCAAAATTCTGCCAAATCTCCACTATTTTGCCACAAAAAGAATTCAGAAATTCTCCAGATCTCTCTGGGGAAGGTTCAAGTAGTTGGCTAAACGGGGAACCAATCATAGAGTTAACGGTGTTAAAAAGGATTCTGGGATTGTGGCCCTGTTTAGCAGTCAGATCTGCAAAATAAGTTCTCCTTGCTGCTTTGATCGAGATTTGATAAGTGAACATTAGGTTTTTTAGTGAAGCAAGGGAGATCAGTTTATCCTTTTTCCATTTCCTCTCAGCCTTCCTGCAGTGCCTCTTTAGAATTCTTACTTCATCATTCAACCATGGCAGAGAAGAAGGCTTCAGCTTTTTATATCTAATTGGAGCTATGGAATCTAAAGTAGTACTGCATGAGCTGTTAAAAACACTGACAAGGTCGTCTACAGTGAAGCCATGTTGCTCACCATTATTAAAAAACGTGTGAGGCAGTGAAGGCTTGACAGAAACAGTGGACAGAGAGTGAATTTAGGGGGCAGGAGCGAATCATAGTGGTGGGTTTGCAGTCAGCAGAGAGGAGTGGAGTGGATATCAGAGTAGCAAAGAGAAGCTACACTGAAAAGTTGAAAAACAGGTGCATCAGTGTAGAGAGACCTGCTACAGGAAACAGGAAACCATCACCCCACACTGTGGAGAATCATCAACTGGCCAACAACCTAAATGTGTTCACTGTAGGTTTGATAAGCCCACATTAACAACCACTCTGACTTAAACATCACATATCTAACTGCACCCCCTGCCACCCACTGATCCCCAACCTGCACTCACGATCTGTGAAAAGGATGTGTGTCAGACAGAAGATCAGGAAGGCACCAGGTCCAGATGGCATGTCACCCTCCTGTCCAAAAGCCTGTGCTTACCAGCTGGCCCCCATCTTCACACAGATCTTCAACAGATCACTGGAGCTGTGGGAAGTCCCCCTGCTTCAAACACTCAACAATGATCCTGGTCTCCAAGAACCCTCTATCACAGGATTCAATGACTATAGGCCTTGGTCATGAAATCCTTCGAGAGACTGGTGTTGGCCCACCTGAAGGACATCACAGGCCCCCTGCTGGACCCGCCGCAGTTTGTCTACTGGATAAACAGGTCAGTGAATGATGCAGTCGACATCCCCGAGTCCCCAGGGTCATATGCAAGGATCTTGTTTGTGGACTTCCACCTGTCAGTGGATCACATACTTCCTGAGAGACAGGAGGCAGCAGGTGAGGCTGGGGAAAATCAGCACCCAGACAATCATTCCTGGCGCCCCCAGGGATGTGTGCTCTTCCCACTGTTCTGTTAAACCCGTCTGTTAAACTGGAAAGTTTGCAGATGACACAATGGCCATTGGCCTCATTCAGGACGATGATGAGTCTGCATACTGACAAGAACAGCTGGCCCTCTGGTGCGGTCATAACAATCTGGAGCTGAACACAAAACTATGGAGATGACACTATACATATAATAAGAGGCCCTCAACACTGCCCCCTCTCACCATACTCAACAGCACTGTGTCAACTGTGGACATTTTCAGGTTTCTGGGATCCACAGTCTCCTAGGACCTAAAGCGGGCATCCAACTCCATGATCAAAAAGGCCCAGCAGAGAATCTGCTTCCTGCACTGTTTTGTATTGTTTTAGTAAAATACAAACCCCCCAAAAAACATAATGAAGTCTGAATATAGTTCTTTAACATTGCAATTTCCTACTGTCTTTTAGCTTGTTGAAACAGCGCTTAATAAATGGGCTGTTCATGCTTGAAGAGATACTGCATTCTTAAACATGTTTTTGAGCTGTAAACTAAATGATATGACTGTGCTGTGATGTAACACATTAGTGCTGGTGTTAATATTGACATTTCTTACCAAATTTATAATAATCTGCATTTCATTTCATCTACTGTTTTATATCAGCCCTGAACCTGCGAGGCCAATGCTGACATAGAGTCAACCGGTTGGGACCTGTCTACGTCATGAAATGTATATTAAAAAATACTCTAATCAGTGTCAGTCAGTCTCCCCCATGTCTCCTGACCCACATACTACGTAGCCACAACGTCACGCCTCCTACAGTTGTTGTTCCCTCACTCGTTGCATTTCCTTAATTTGCAGATTTTAGTACTCTTCTTGTCAAGAGTGTACTGCTGTTCATCAACTTCAATAGCTTAATCTGGATGTAGAAGCTTCAATAGTGCAAATGTTTAGAATGATGTTAAACTCAATTAAACTCACTTCAATTCTAACCCCACCTCACCTGCTTTACCTGGAATAACTGCCTTTGTAGCTAAAGCTCATCAGGTTTGACTATTTTGTTAAGAAGCAGTGCAGAAACTGATAATGCAATCACTGCACATAACATAATTGTGGATAAAATAATACAAAATGAATAAAAAAATGAATAATGGATATTAACCTGCCAATAATTGGATAGTAGTAACATAACATATATTGTAATAATACAACTATCTGGAGTTCCTAATCTAAAATCCGTGGCATCATCCCTCACTGGCTTCCCACCCAGGAAAAGTTCCAGTGGTGTTGGTAACAATGCCTGGCCAAGCTGGCGGCCATGCTGTTTATTATGGATTATTATTGCAATATATCTTACATACATTAATGCCACTGAAATCATAATATACAGTCACAAAATGTAAGAAGTTATTAAATTATATGCAAAAAGTAATTACGTTATGTGCTCAACATTTTTTACATTACATTATAGGTAGGTTATTACATTACTGTATATGCACTTATTATGTTATCAGTTTTTACAAGTAGAACTTATGCGGCTCCTAAGCCTAATAATTATCTGAATAAAAAATGTGTTTTGGTGATCTACACCAGTCTCAAACTGTAGGCTCATTTGGTAAATGTGGGTATTTTTGTCTCATTGTAGAATGTGCTGTCAGTCTAATTATACCTTTAGTTTTCATTTATCTACGTAATAGTCCTGTTTCATCTGCTTTTATCTGCGTGTCACCTACCTGTTGTTTTGTACATCTACCTAGAGCTAGTTTCATGTGCATATTGTGTTGTTTTAGGATGATGACTGGCGTCACAGGGAATGGTTGTGTCAGCTGTGTGGCTTCCTGCTCTATGAGAACATTTACATCAGCATTGGTTTCCTGTGCTGTATCAGTCTGGATCGCTACCTGGCTGTGGTCCATCCATTAAGGTAATTTTGATTTGGTATGATAAAAATGCAAGCAGCAGGTCACCGCCACTGTTACCTTAAGCTCCATAAACTTTTCACCACTGTTTCTCTGTGCTTATGCAGTTTTATCAATTTAAAACTTAAATCTAATTTATTTAATGCTAAATTACCTGTTCTCTCTTTTTTCTCTGTTTTTTGTCTTCAGGTTCACCTCTCTCCGCTCTATGAGTGCTGCGTGGGTTGTTAGTGCCATCATCTGGCTGAAAGAGATCGCTTTGGGCGTGGTTTTCTTCCACCACAAAGAACTGAGCCAAGACCCCAAGAACCAATCTGTGTGCTTCGAGCACTACCCCATGAAGCCGTGGGAGTATCCAATCAACTACTACCGCTTCACTGTTGGTTTTATGTTCCCACTGGCTATTCTATCGGTGGGATAACTATTTTACAAATTTATTATTGATCGCATTTTATTGATAAGATATTGATACAGTAGCATTTCATTGCATTTTAATCACGTTTGAGTTGATTTATTAATATTTTGTATGCCCCCAATGACCTTTTTGTGTCTGAAATCTGTCTCTCTAATGCTGTAGCAAGATGGTGGCAGCTAGTTTAAATCTGATACAGGTCTGGTCTTTGTCTTCATCATCTGATCCACTTCAAGCCCCTTCACACCCATGCTCCACCCACACAGATGTTTTCACTTATGTTGCCTAATTATACCTCTTGTCACGACTGTGTAGATCGTAGACTGTATGGTGTAGATGTGTACTGTACTTGATTGGCATCTCCCTCTATCTCCTGTTAGTTTTGTTGCACCTGTTAGTACTAGTATTGTTGTTGCACCCTGTTGTCATTCTTAGTGGTTGACCAAGCATAGCTCCAACCAGCTCTAACCTGACGAGAGGTCCACTGAGCCAGAGTCACTGATAACACCTGTGTGGGTGTGCAGGGACATTCAGTGAGACAGATAATTGGTCTTAGGCCTCTGTTGAAAACACCACACTTCATGTTCCTAACCACTGATATCGGTGCTGTAAAATAAAACTCCCTCTAAAAAGTGATTCAAGTTGGTTGTGGTAATGGCCGGAAGCTGACATCAGCCCTGAAAATGGATAACAGAACTATGCTTCCAGAGAAAACTGAAAGGAGAAAGGAAGACATTACAGCTAGTTCACTGGCTTTATGACTCTTCTCACATGTCACAGTTAATATTTCAATTTCACACAACACCTCACCAGAGAGACATGTTTGTTCTTTCCAACTTGTGGTCCCACTCTCCACTTTCTCTCACTCAGATTGCCTAATGGTGATGTCTTTAAAGCAACAGACTCCAGAAAATCTTGGGAAATTAAAGAAAATTCAATGTACCATTATAATTGCCAATTGTGGCCACGTTGACAGCTGTTTGGCAGAGGTTAGGCTACACAGTTCAATTCAATTCAGTTTTATTTATATAGCGCCATATCATAACAAAGTTATCTCAGGGCACTTTTTCGAATAGAGCAAGTCTAGACCGACTGTTTATATTTACAGAGACCCAACAGTTCCCACCATGAGCAAGCACTATGCGACAGTGGCAAGGAAAAACTCCCTTTTAACAGGTAGAAACCTCGAGCAGAACCAGGCTCAAGGTGGGCGGTCATCTGCCTCGACCGGTTGGGTTGAAGAGGGAAGGGGGGAGCGGGAGAGAGAGAGCAGGAGGAAAGAGAACATACAGCAGCTCAATACAGCATAGATATGGTAATGGCATTGATGTTAACACCAACAGAAACAACACTAAGAGCAACATTATAATAGCAATACTAATAACAAGAGCAACAACAGTAACAGCAGCAGCGGGTGCAGAGCAGGAGCACGGGGGCAGCAGGTGGCCGCAACCACAGATCCAGAGTCTACAGCTCCGGAGGCAGAAATACCTGCAGAAAGCAACAGAAGGAGAGAGAGAGAGAGAGAGAGAGAGAGAGAGAGAGGCGAGAAAGCACACAACCACGGGAAGAAGTTGAATTACTAACAAGCATTGATGGGATATGAGGGCGTACAGATGGAGAGGAAGAGGAGGAGAGAGGAGCTCAGTGCATCATAGGAAGTCCCCCGGCAGTCTAGGCCTATAGCAGCATAACTATGGGGGGGCTCAGGGGTCACCTGAGTCAGCCCTACTATAAGCTTTATCAAAGAGGAAAGTCTTAAGCCTACTCTTAA
>SEMN01001618.1:0-38656 GCA_005408345.1 Macquaria australasica
CCAAATGCTGCTGTTTTATCAGTTTTATTCTCAGTTTAGTCCTTGGGAAAGAGACATTTTCAGAAACAGTGATTTATTGGAAAACCAATGTGTCAGTAAGTTGCCTTTCTTAAGTTAAATATACAGTTATGTTCCTCAGTTAATTTCAGTTAACTGTAAGTACCTGCATCTGTGGTGAGATAATTACATTTGAACATGAGACAGCATTTGGAAATGACCAACTCATAGTTGTAAGATAAATATGGTGGGTCGCAAGATGATTAACAAGGTAGGAATGATGAAAAGACATATTTCTGTGACACAAAATAACGTTTATTTAGTCTTTCCTCTAATGTTTGCCCTTTTCTTGAGAATTCCTGGATAGTTTCTCCTTTTTGTTAAAAGGAACAGAAAAAAAAACACTTTTTGGTTGAACTGGTTACAACCGGTATTCATACAACTGGTGATAAGGGATCGCAATTAGACATTGGTTTGCTTTATAGGTGGGGTCACAGCCAAACAGGTTGGGAAACACTGGTCTAAACTACAAACCTTCATTGTCAAGGTCTCTCAGAGCTCTAATACAACAAACTGACTGACACACCTACACTTGCAGAAAGTCCTGGATACAAAATGTGTATTTTCTGTCAAAACAGCACAGCAAACAGGTAGAACCCTTCACATAAAATGTCCTGATTATCACCAAAATACCTCTCTCTGACTCGTCAAGATGCAGCAGAGATATCGCAACCTGAATGGCCCTGTGTCCATTGTGATTTTGGCTGCTGAATTCTCTCATTGTGGGACTAATGGAGGAAGAGATAAGATTTTTGGTGCTGTTTAACACCACAGTCCCCCTGGCTCCAGCACTTGTGGCTGGCCAATGGGCTGTCTGGCTGGAGGCAGGGAGGTGTAGGGTTACGAGACGACGAGAACAATGGGGGCCGAGTGCCTGAGTCAGCACTATCTCCCTGCTTCACTCTCCCAGCTACTCGCTCTTTTTTTCCCTCCAACAAATCTGGCCAACCAATGGCAGCTTTGTGCTGTGGAAGGAGAATGCACACACTTATCAACACACACACACACACACACACACACACACATACACACACACACACACACACACACACACACACGAAGAAAGAAGGAAGTGAGTGGGGGTTGGGAGGATTGTGAGACAGAAAAAAAAGCAGTGCAGGCACCATTGTCTGTGCAGATGTGAAATGGCTAAAGTTTTCACTGTATGCTTGAACTACCAGTGGAGGAGTTATTTGATATGAATCAGTTTTTCTCTTCATTTTTCCGCAGAATGTAGAGATATAGTTTTCTGTCCTGTAATTTGTTGACAGGGTGTTAATTGTTTTTAGTTCCAAAAGTACCTGGAAATATATGAGCCACAGGTCTCTTTTACAGATTTCCAATGCATTTTGAAGTTTTTCAGTTTAAAATAAAAAGTGAAAATAAGGTCTGTGGTTCACAAAAGCGTTAAAATGTTTCATGTTGTGTCCTACAATATTATACCCATGAATATCTGAAAGCTTCAAGCTACAATGTTAACTTTCTATTATGAAACTGGTTTGTGGTTCTTTGTTTGCTTAAGGTCTTGTTTTCTTTATTAATCCAGTGCATAATGTCCAGTGGAAATGGGGGAAGTCTGAGCAGCGAAAACTACCAGGGTGGTCAACACAAAGACATCATCGCTGGATTACTGTAATGTATGTGGGACTGAAAAAAAAGTATTAATACTGTAATTGTAGTGCAAGATAAAGGCATTCATAAGGGATTTACTATAGCTACCACCAGAGTGATTTGGCTTATATGATTAGAAATGGTTTAAACCCTGTACCTCAACTCTATTTGACCACAGACAGGAATAAAAAAAAAACAAATAAGGGTTGAGGAGTAACAGGTTACAAGTAGAAGAACAGCATTATGGTCAGATACATTTGAGGAAATTAGTGGTGTTCTAGGATTACGCAGAAGCAATGAATTGTGAAGCTGAACAAGAACACATAATGTTGGTCACAGACAAGCTTTCATCTCATAGTCGTTAAACTGTTAAACAATCTGCCTGGCAGACTTTTCAAACCCAAAACACCTGGCAGGAATCAGGTTGTGTTGCTGAAGCAGAGAAATCCACTGTACTAGGACGATAATGCTGGCTCATTTTAAACAGATAAGTGGTGATATTTCAAGGTTCAGCAGATTCAACAGATATTTTGAAACAGTATCCAATTTGCTGTATAGGGTTACATGTTTAAAGGCATCTTCCCAACTCTGTGCATACCATCTGCTACTAAATGGAAACCAAACCCTAATACACATTGAACGTCCCCTACAGGAAAGATGAGCCAGCAAAGGTTAACAAAACAAATCTGAACTGTCTCTCAACAAAAGATATAATGTTGCACTATATATTAAGATTTTCAGTGTCTTTTTTTACATGCCACCTTCTGTTTTATTCTTTCCATTGTTTGAGGTTTGCTTAAATTCTCTATGTAAGTCATGTAATAGACTGCACGTGGACAGTGGGCAAATCACAGATTTATATCATGCAGACCCTTGCGGCTATGCAGGTGTGAAATCAAGACAGGCATAGAAGGATAAAAGAAATGAAGATAAGATGAAGTGTTAACACTGAAAGGAGCTGAAGTTTTATTTTTAAGCGTATGCATTGAAAGTTGACACACACTGGTGTCAAAGCACCCGTGCCCGTTGTTTTTTATGTCACATGTCTCCGCATCAATGTGTAGCTACACCTTAAAGGAGACTGTCCTTCCCAAAAATACAGCCGTATAGGTCGTCTGTGCAGCGTCTTATTACGACCCATATTTACGTTTATTGTTAGGCAGTGACCTATAAAGCGCAGCAAAGTCCACGTAGAGAGGAGGTCAGGATGGATTGATGGGTCAAACAACACAGGACTATCACCCAGGAGGCTGCCGTTCATGTCCCATGTGAAACCAAAAATCAACACAAGTCACTTACAGTATTTTAACTTACATAGCCTAACGTAGTTATTTTAACCTAAACCATGATCTTTTCCTAAACCTAACCAAGTAGTTTTGGTGCCTAAACCTAACCAAACTGCAACAGTTTCACAACGTTAAACCACATTAAACACATGCTGTTGTTACCATGACGACGGAGGTCCGGTACGCCCATATATGTTGTTTTGGAAGTCACTGACAAACAACCTGTTCTGTTGTTTTTGTTGGAGAACTTGTTGACTTGAAGAGATTCTATGACGGCATATCACTGCCAAAATCAGCGCACATTATTTTTGCGAGCACTTTCACAGCACTTGCGCGCAGAATATTTGTGCTCGCGCGAGCAATATTGTAGCCTGCGAGGAGAAAACAATGCTTTGAGCGCACACAGCTCTCCTGCTCGCAAAACTTTCACCTGCTCGCTCGCGAGTGGATTTTCTTTTTGGCAGTAAGTGGGCGGATCCAGTCACCATTGTATCCCTAAATATAATTGGTCACAGTCCTCGTCACAATCCATCGCGCAGAAATGTTCTGCGCGCGAGTGCTGTGAAAGCGCTCGCAAAAATAATATGCGGGCGTGGCTGTTTGAGTTGCGCGCGCAAGGATCTCATTTGCATGCGCGGATTTTGGCAGTGATATGCCGCCATAAGATTCACTCCCCAGATCAGCATCCAGGCTACTGGATATTGTGACTTGCAAAGGAACTCGCACAAACAAGCTTCCTACTGACACCAAAATCATGACATCCTCTGTCCTGCTCTGGAGCTCTGGCTGGTTTCCTGTAGTCTGAACCCCCCTCCCACCACCGACCACACCCCTCACTCCAACAGATGTCCCCTGCTGAGTGTGTGACAAATTTACAGCAACTCTTCCTTCCTATCAGGGAGTGAGGGCTGTGTTGTGTGTGAGCGTGTGAGGGCATGCAGCCTTGTAGCACTAATTATTAAACACCTCCTCTTTGTTTAAAGATGATACTAGTTTTATTGACGGCGACAGTTTCAGTTGCCTTCTCTGCCAAAACTCTTAATGAAAAAGCTCCATAAATAAAAAGTTCTCTAAGTCGTGCACTTAGTGAAACATTACAGTGGAAGCCCAGTATTTATAGAGCATATGTACTGAAATAAAAGCCGTGTTAACCTTACCACTATAATTGTATTTCTTTGTGACTTTCCTCCTCCATCCAACCACATCCGTCCCTTTCCTCAGAACACACTTTTTCTCAGAGAATTTACCCAAGAAAATGACTGATGGCAGGATGAAATAGTCAAGCCAAGCCAAACTTGTTATTTTACTCAGACTTAATGTGTAAATTAAAATGTTACCACAGCAAAATGACCATATAGTTGTATTTTAGTATGTCTGCAGTCAGCTATTCTTAAATATTACAGTGTATTAATAACATTAACTTTTGCTGTTTTTCTCTGCAAATCAAAAACCCATTCATCCATATCATTAATTTAAACTTTTTTTTTGCACTCTGGGAGTTTAAAATTGCAACTAGAGGCACATTGTTGACAAATTAGCACTTATATACCCTGAAATCATGCAGGATGGTGTTGAAAACTGTATATTTACCAATTTAGCCGGGTCTATGATTTGTGTAAACATGTTCAGCTTTCTCTGGACAGAGAATTTAAACATTGCTTTTTCAAATAGAGTCTGTGTTGGGGCTTTTCTCACTTTAAGAGGGCAGAAGAAGGTCCATACTGAACACCAGGATTTACTTTGGATCTTCAGGGTCATAATAGCGGTGTATTTGATACACATTACTTGAAGCACATTAGAAACATTTGTCATCTGTCACTCATGTTTGTCTAGTTATTACCTGGCATCATGTATCTGTCTGTCTATCTGTTTATCTGACTGTCTGTCTGTCTGTCTCACGGACTCATTACTAGTTGATGGTTAGCTAGCTGTGGAGCCAGCTGGATTCCACCACTGGTCTACACTTATTGCCTCCAGCCCTAAATCAGCTCTTACACACACACACACGCACGAACACACAATCATCACACACATTACTCTGGCTGCCTGCAGTTCTAAATGAGCGCCATAAAGCATAGAGGGGGACGGCTCCAGCTCTCCCTGAGGGCCGCTGTTGCCTCCCAATGCAGATTGTTGCCTCACCCCGACTAAGAATGCCTTGTTCAAATGCTGGGCGTTTACGGCAGGTGATATCAAGGGGAAAGGTCAGAGGCCAGGTCAGAGGGATAGATTGTCTTGGTCAGTAGGAAGTAAAGGGCTGGCAGGTGGGTAAATACTATGAGATGGATGTGGAGGACTGTATGCGCTCAAATACACTTCCTCATATCTACGGTTGAGTTTAGGTCACAGTGTTTACCATTTTGAATGGTATGTAGATTTGGTTGCAAACTGCTGTATTTTCATTCATCTAAAACATGGATTCAAGATTTTTTCCTCTTTCTCTCTTTACAGTGAGTCTGAAACAGATGTGAATCACTGCAGAGGCTTTGACACACAAAATGTAGTAATCAAAGGTTAAAATGTTCAGTAAAACTTTTTTTAAACAATTACAATTCATTGAGTATGAACATTGATTCTGTTTTTGTGTGAAACTGTAGTTTGAAAAATGTGTAGTATTAATTTTATATTTATTAAATTGTAAATTGCCCATGTTTCACAAGCCAATTTAAGTCAATTCATTAATTAAGTTTTTATATCTTATGTAATGAGTGTAGCCCTGAACAGGCTGGCTGCCCTTTTCTATCAGTCATGATGTGCATCACATGTCTAGTCTCTTCCTCACTGGTGAGAGAGAAAGTGAAGGAGGGAAGGAAAAGGCATGGTACCAAGGCAGGAGATGAAGAACAGGAAGAGTAAGAAAAATACTTTCAATTCACTTTAGTTGTTCAGTGGTATGAATTAGAGAATAAGTACCAACAAGTACAAAAAGACATTTAAAAGACTGATATCCATGAGTTAATTATTAAGTAGATGTTGCAAAAAAAGGAAAAAAAAGAAAAGTGACAATGGACAAGAAAACACATTATAGTGAGTTTTGAATTAAACAGTGTTAAAAAACTGCAACAGCCAATCAAAATGTAATAAATCCAAGCCAAAGTTGTTGAATTTCCTTGAATCTATTGCATGTGACAAGCGTGTGTGTATGTGTGCATGCATGTTGCTTGTGCGTAGTGTGTTTGCAAATGGTGTGTCATGTCACCTGCGTGGTGTGGACTGATGTTGGGTCAGTGTTGAGTGAGATGTCGCCCGCAACACAAGGTTTTAGTTTAGATTTTCACGGCTGCGTCGTTCTTCAGGCGTTTGCTTAGGAGTGTGCAAACAGTGGAGGTGGTGTGTGTGTGTGTGTGGTTGTGTGTTAAAGATCACCCAGCTCTTTCCTTTCCTTACCAGCTGCCCAGCTGTGTGGATACAACGCTGTATCCAACAAGACTTTGTTGGATAACTGTGTGTTCTTCATTGTTCTGGCTCAGTACTGTAGCACATTGGATCTGAAATGAAACATTGACTGCAAGGGTTAAAGTGGCAAATTTTGTAGATGTTCACATCCATTGCAGGTGAACAGTGTAGGACACTTAGCCCATTTTGCGCATAATCCCCCAGTTTTAGGACAATGATCCCAAACATATACACACCGGGCGAAAATGAAGTTTTTATGACCTAAAAGTGTCAATGTCTTGACAGAGCAAGTAATTCACCTGACCTCAATTTATCTAAACATGTGTTTAACTTGCTGAAAACCAGATTGAAGGCAAAAAGTCCCCTAAACTAGCAGGAAACGAACTATGAACTACCCCTGTGAGTAGTAGTCCTTATGTCACCAAGCTTCCAGCACCACATATTTTGAAAAGATAAATAAATTCTGCTGTGCCACTTTCTGGTGTGACTGGGCCATTATAGTTTACAGACGTCACAGAGAGGAGGTCGGTATGGATGGCTGTGCATACAAAGAGCAGAACTGTAACACTGGAGACTGGGGTTCACGACATGCATCCCACGTGTTAAGATTCTGATTATATATTTGACTTCATAACTTATATTTAAGTCTATGTCAACTTGTCCAATTACATTCTGTCTTCCAAAATTGGGAGACTATGTATAAAAAGGGCAACAATTCCTACACTGCTCATCTGATGTCAGTGTAAACATCGTCAGATTAAAGCTGAGGGTCAGAACTTTGACGTCATAGACAAAAATGGGTTACTGTCCTCACACTTTCTGACTCCACTGTATGTGTACTACCATGTAATATTCATGTCTGTGTGTGTGTGTTGTCAGCATGCCAGTCCCAGAGCGCTGAAGCATTACACTTGGGTACACATTGACCAAGTGCCCAGCAGCCAACGCCCTGGAGAACAGACTGGCAGTGTATAAGCCCACAGGAAATGTGTGTGTCTGCGTGTGTGTGTGTGTGTGTGTGTGTGTGTGTGTGTGTGTGTGTGTGTGTGTGTGTGTGTGTGTGTGTGACTTGGAGAGAGGAAGTCGGACCGAGAGTTTGCACAGGTGTGTGAGGGGTGTGTGTGTGTGTGTGTGAGTGCGTTTGAGGTCTTGCAGCCGAGCTTGCCCTTTGAAACACCCATGTGATGCTCTTTCTCCTTCCATCTTTGAACATATCCTGTGTGTTGAATATAAAGTTACAAAGAAGGGACTCTTTGTATGTTTCAGCAGCTGCAGGAGACTCGGTAGCGCTCTGGTTACTGCTAGACTGTCATGTTAAAGCACCAAATCAAGGTGAGGGTCAGGAATGTGAACGGGAAATACTCTCCTTTTCCTCACAGCTATTGTAGATCTACTTGAAAACTTCTTTTTTTAAGTAAATACATCTCTAAACAGTGGTTTTCCTTGGTTAGAAAAAAAAAACAGAGCCTCTCTAAATGTTGAAACATGATTCAATATGAGTCATGATATTTTTTGACACTTCCCAGGTAAGGTCTTCCTCTCAGGCTGCTGGGTCATATGATTTTCCACAGCTACAGAATCCACATTTCGGAGACACGACAGCTTTCTTTAGGTAACAGATGAAACAAACCAATTTTGAACGGTGGTATCTCTGCAGTCAGTAAATTGAGCAAGAATAATCTTTTGTTAAGGACTCCAGTCACACAGTTTTCAAGAGAGTTGCACGATCCTATAAAATGGCAAACATTGAGTTTAAAGGGAAACTCCGGTATTTTTACACCTGGGCCCTATTTTTTACAAATTTTGGGGTTGAAATGACTAATACTTACCAAAAGTTTTGGAACTGGTCCAGTGGAAGTGCTTGTTTTTGCCACTAACAGGCTCAGGTAGTTACTCGAAGTGTCTGAATACATTATGGAAAGGATCCCTACAGAGTCAGACCATTTCTTCAAAACCGGAGTTTCCCTTTAAGCAGTCACAGCCTTTCAAGTAACTCTAATGAAGACTGGTGTATCAGGAATTCAGTGGTTTTGTTTTTTCAATAAAGGCCAAGTGTGGTGGCATTCTTCATTCTGATTTATGAATAACAATATATTTTGCTTGTTTGTGTTTAATAGTTGTTTAGAGTGACTACAAACGTGGAATTTTTTTATGTAAACCCCAAGATTGTTTGTTATTCCTAGCATTTCTCTTGTTTTTATTGTATTTATATCCATATTATATAGTAATTCCTTTCCTCTTTCCTTTTAGGTTTGCCGCTGCTACAACCCAATTTTCCAGTGGCGTGCATAGAGGGGACCGAGGGACAAAAATTAAAAAGGGCCACCTCATGTATGTGCAGGGTAGGGGTTCATGTTTGCCCCAAGCAGAGCAACACTTGAGCTGATCAGAAGGCCATTTAGGTTCACCAGAGGGGCACTTGGACCAATTGGAGGGCACATTGGCCAACCAGACAGCATTTGAGCCATCCAAAGGGGTCTTTGGGCCAACCAGAGGGCACATGGGCCCCTCAAGTGCCCCTCTGGTGAGTCATTAGGGGGAAAATAAAGCAAGGAAGTGTCTCATTAGGGCACGGACATGACCCGTTTAAGTCAAACAAAAGAGCAGGGGTGGTTGCCACGGCAATATCCCAGTTTCATATCATCTTTACAAATTTCAGTTTATCCTGATGAAATTTGTTTTGCCAACTCTTTTCCTCCATTTTGTAGAGCTATGTGTTACCATGGTGATATAATACATTCCTCTCTTCCACTCCCAGAGAGGATTGTTGTCTTAGCAGTATGAATGGACAGGCTGGAGTGGACAGATAACACACAACACAATGCCAGTCTGCAGGCCACACACACACACACACACACACACACACACACACGGAGCTAAACATCTGGGTGGTCTTTCAACAGCTACAAGGGTTAATGACAGTCCTGTTTGAAGGGATTGACTCCTAAGCCACAAACACACACTTCCACACACACAAACACACTTCCACACACACACACACAAACTACGACTAACAACAGCAGTGACGTGTAGTCATGTGGTTGGCCAGCATCTGTAGACGACTCTCATGAGACTCAGACTTGTTTTTGTTGTTGTTCGTCTCCAGTACATGTGTATGATTGGTTCACAGCACTCATCTGATTTTTCCACACACACTTTTGGCAGAAATTTGATTTCAGAATATTGCATGTAAATACAGTAAAAGGCCTGATTTTGTATGTAAAGTTAGGTAAACTATCAAGCATACCCCGGATTAAACAGCAGGATTTTAGATGGAGAAGAATGATGAATGAATGAACTTTAAAGTTTGTTTTGTTTTGTTTTAATAAGACCTTAAACATGAAAAAGATGAGGAAAAGAATATTAATTAATGTTAGAGTAATCACTGTAAATAGGACCTTCACAATTTGTTCTGCATGGAACATCTCTGCATGGAAGAGTTCACAGAGGACAAAGAAACTGATAATGACATTAGACACGTGGAGGGGCAAGGGAGGGAATCTGATTGCATACTGCATGTAAACTGGGAGTTAAGGGTTTTAACATTTAACCAAATGATCAGATTATCTGTTCTTAACCAGATTACTCCCAGTGATTACAATAATTCCACATTAGGTTGTCTAAATTTAAAAAGTGCATCTTTTTCTCTATGTTTTGGCCCTCCGTCCACATTAAACTGGCGTTTTTGTCAGTCAAAAACTGGGTTTTCCAAAATGGGAAAACAGAGCGGATGAATATTAAAATGCTGGTGTGTACCGGGAAAACAGAGGTTTTTTGGGGGTCATCTTTCAATATAGCTGATTATACTCACACAGATTTTTCATGCTTGTTCCATCATCTGACATCAGACACAGAAAAATGCATAAATAAGAACAACTAAATTAGTGAGAGCAGCTGTATCCAAACACAGTATAGGTGGTCACAGAGACCAGGAGGGGACAGAGCAGAGTTCAGGCCGCTAAGGCTGTGTCTGTCCCAGTCCCCACTCCTTACTAGATGATTTTTTTTTCTTTGCCAACTGAAAAGAGGACGAGAAAAAAGGGATTCAGCCATTTGCTTGTTGTTCAAGTGTTTCACTGTGAAGGTAAATCTTTACTGAAACAACCTGGAAATGCTGGAGTGGATGCATGTTGTTGTTTTTTTTACATGTAAACCGTGTAGACCAGACAGCGAAGACCAGAACATCACTTGGCGGTGCGGACAAAAAGTGGGGACACAACTTTGAAACCTTATGAAACACGCATGTGTCATTAAAAAAACAATCCTGCTTTGAAATAAGATATTATTAAGTGTTGCTTTTGATGACACAATCATAAAAAAACAACAACATTCTTATCCATTTTATTGTATATGAATGAATGAACCCTTCTCTGTGGACACACTGTTTTAGATGTAGTGAGAAGACAATAAGTGTCATACATTTTATATAATAATGATTCAATTAAATCGATGGGGATAACTGTGTTAAATACATTCAGTTATGATTCCCTCATAACATCTACAATTGAAAATATTTTCATTTTTAAACCTGATAGCAGCTGGACTTGTTTTGTCCCATGTCTCAAGAATCAGTGTTAATACATAAGTGTAGGTATGATCCAATCTACATATTATCATCTATATTTAGAGTACAGCTGAATAGGAATAAATCAGCATGTCAGAAATGTTTTCCTTTTACTTGCTCACTATATGTAACAGAGTTTTTATTTTTCAAGCTCAACATGCTACTATATATTTTTATTTATCCTGTTGCTAGCTTCCACAAGATATTACCAGCTGCTGAAGTTGTTGTTTGTTGAAGCAGCAGCACTTTGTGTTACTGACGTTGTAGTCCTCGTAGCTCTTCAGACTGCACAAATGCCATACTGCTCCAGAACTCCTAACGCCTTCTGGATTACACATACGTGTTTGTGAGTTTCTGATGAGTGATGTTTTCAAAATGCCACTATACAACGGGAAATTTTAGCTGAATAACATGATTGGTCACAGATGTGGTGTCAGCTGTAAACCTCAGCGGGCTGTGCTTCACTGGTTGCTATGCCAACTCTGCCTGTCACCATGAAGCTAGCTGTTACTCTTGCATATGTACAGTAAAAAATAAACTGGAGAGGATGTTTTAGCCACAACATTTGGGTTTGTAGCTGTTGTTTAACAGCTTTAATGCCCGTTGTAATATTCTGTGCAGGCCTCATCAGGTATTATTGCTGTATTATTTCTATATATGACAAAAATCTTGTGCTTTTTGATGATTTTATCGAATGATTATATTTCACTTTTACTTGTGTTTATTTGAAAGTGTAAAGAAATGGCTAAAGGAGGAAAGGGGTGGGGGTCTAAGATGACAACAGATGAATGGGTTTTGTGTGTGAGCCTGTAAAAACAGCTGCTGGTTTTGTTTTGGGAACCAACATCATCACCACACACACACACACACACACACACACACACACACATACACACATACACACACGCACTAACACCCAGACTGAGCCAAGTAACCCAAAAGGAGAGAAATGCGCTTGTCACGCACCTTCCCCACCCACTCCTTCGGAAAACAAAAGCCAATCACTTTGGGTTTCCATTCACAACGAGGTACATACACACAAACACACAAAATACTTATGGCCCTCTGGTCTTTCCACTCAAACACTAAGACATATTCTTTGTTTTGCATACAAACGCTCTCTCACACACACATACAAACTCAAGCACCTCCCTCCCACAAACACACAAGAACATCCACAAATAAACACTTACTCTTGTTCTTCCATTCACTGACTCATTTCAAAGCCAAAGCCAGAAACGCTGTAGGAAACTCTAAATATGCAAACCCACTCACTTGGGTCACAATTTACACATTTAAATGAGCAGAATCACATATTTTTTTGTTGAAATGCATTGTGTGCTTCTTCATTTGTTTGTCTGCAGTGCATTGCACATCTGCTTTTCTGAGCAAAGTTACAATTATATTACGCGTGCAGTGTGTGTGTGTGTGTGTGTGTGCGCGCGCGCGCGTGTGTAGGTGCCAAGGTTCTGGACCAGGGCTTGGTGCCAGCGTGGATAAAGAGCAGATGGCGACCCTGACAGGGCAGAAAACCTCCAGTTCCCACATTCTCCTGTTCTATTCAGCCTTCACTCCTTTACTTCCAATGGCAACATGGCATGTGTGACAAAGATAGTGTAGATTTATACTTGAATGCGCCGTCATTTCTAAGAAAAAAACAAAACAAAACAAAACACACACAAAAAAAAAAAGAAAAAGAAAAACGCAACAAAAACGTCTGCTCTCTTGTGCATCCTATTTCTTAGGAAAGTTATGGGAACTGGGCAATTGTGTCTGTCCAATTACTTCTTCAAGACTGGGACGACCCTCTTGCCATGATAGCAGAGCAAATAGTCTTATGTTTTGTAGATTTGAATGGAAGTTAAGTGGCTGATGAGCACAAATGGCCACTGTCTTTATTAAGATGGCAAATTTACGAATACACTTGTTTTACATGATAAAGTTATACTATGTACCCGTAAGTGTTAACTCAGCAGTCATCCCATATTCTGTGTACCCATTTGAGCATTTCAATACAGATCAGATTCCAGTCTATACATTCAATTCTGATTTTATAGCATACATGGTGCAGTGTGGAATATATTAAAGGTGATCACACGCATCTTTTTTTACTGGCTCGAATATAAGACATTCATTGATTGATTGATTGATTGATGACTAGACATTTACATGTTTGCAACATCTGATATTCTTGCCAAATGGAGTGACTACCAGCAAGTTGTTTGTAGGCTTAATGTTGCTAGGCTAGTGAGTTTCTTCAAATATGTTTGGCGTGTTTCTTTTAGAGTTAGTCATCCCTAAAAGTGTTCAGTTAACCCACTTCAACCTCTTGGAGTTTCTGACGGCTTCTGTAATGTGTTTAACTGCCACAGAGGAAATAAATTCTGGACAAAAGAAAAGGAGTTGAAAGTCTCACTTTTACAAGAGAAAAGGCTTCAATGGTAAGAACTTTGTTAGTATCATTAGTATAACTAGTCTCAAAGTGTTTAGAATCTTCAAAACGTTTTTCCCAAATTAGATGTTGGAAAGGTTGTTTTTTTTTGCCTGGTTCCAGACCTCTCAATCACCTCCCACATCTTACATATGTTCAGTTGTGTCCATTGACAGCCTATTTAGCCAGTTGGAGGAACAAATGACCAATCAGAGCTTTGCAGAAAACACAACCAAATACAAAAAAACGCTGCAAGTAGTACAGATGACAATGGAAACTGTTTCTAACAGACTCTAAAAAGTGATGCACATGGCTGGGAGAAGCTTCTTGTTGCCATGGTTTGTGACTCATGAGGTTATATAGGTCAGCTATCTGTAAGTGGTGTTGTTTACGGATCTGCAGGATTCACGTAGGTCACATTTTCAGGTCGGAAAATCCAGAATTTCGGATTAACCACATCCCTGAGATATATATGTATATATGTATACTAGAGTTCTGAATTGCTTTTCTGAGAACTGAATGATCTCTCACTCAGAAATACTGAGAAATATACAGGCAGCAATTTCCCCAAAATGTACATACAGCTTATATCGCAGTAATGGAATGACGTGTTTCACATTGTTTATCTTGCTGAAGACAGGAAATGAGGGATGTGTCCGAGGACAAAGATAAAAAGTAGCATGGCTGAAGAAGAAATGGATCGTGACCGAACCTTCTGTCTCTTTGCACTGGTGGATTCCCGGGCCAAAGGGCAACTTCTGCTTATACTCCTCCCAGACAGACACAGTGACATTTAACTGACTACCTGACCTATCAAAATAACTCTCAGTGGTTTAGCAGTAATGTGTGGTTAACTGCAGTTGCAGACTTGAGTGATGGCAAAACATTAACCTGTGTCAACTGTCTCACACTCTGAGCTGGAACATCAACTTAAGGAGTCAGAGGATGCTGAAATGTATTTTTGACTTGTTAATGTGAAAGTACTTAGAGTCTCTCTCTCTCTCTCTCTCACGCTCACTTCTCTACTCTCTCTAAAGGCTCCACAACACAGCTGGGGTCGATATTCTGTACAAATTCAATCGTAAGTCACACTTGACATTAGTGATGGCTACATTTCCCTAATGTTTAAGAATAAAAATACAGCTGTTTTTTTAAAGCCACTTCTCCTCACATCAACATGCTTCTTAATGAGTCTGTAAATGCATTTTAAATATATGATGTAGAATGAGGATTTAGACATTCTTCAGTGAATTTTAATTCATTAAATCTTTCCAATATTCAGATCTAAACACCCATGCCGTGTCCACACTGTATCCACTTTACTAATTCTAAACAGTCTTTTGAGATCACTGATAAAAATGACGTGTATACTTATTCAACAAGAAATTATTGAACAAAATCACTTGCTTTTTGAGTGTTGATGGACACAATTGACCCTAAATGTGACACATAATGGAAAATTACTGTAAGAGCGACTCACAGCTGGAAATATAATGTAGTCAGTCACCTCAGGTGAGATCTGAAAAGTACTTAAAAAAATCACTATTTCATAAGTTTTGAATTTGACATTGGTAACAGTAACAGTTTGATGATTTTTATTTCATTTATTTCCACCTGCTACTAAAATAGTGAAACATTAATCATCTAAATAGTGTACATAGCAACTCCTGTATTTTCACCCTCCAAATAAACATAATATAAATACATTTTAAAAATCTCTCATTTTGTTTGTCTTGTTTTTTTTTTGTTGATTTGGGAAAAGCTCTACTAACTAACAGTTTAATGTCCTTCACACAAAAGCCTTCTCAATCTTACTATTTGATTATTTCATAGATCCCTAATGATATTTTTTAAGATAACTACAAAATAATTGAAAGCCCCCTTTATTTAGCTTTTTCATTGTGGCCAATTTTGGAAAAGCACCAAAGATTAATTTAAAAAAAAATCTCACAAAATCACTTCATCTTGCCAATGTATGTGTATCAAAGAGTGAGAGAGAGAAAGAAACAAAGACCTGGAGACAAAAAGGGATTTTAAAAAAAGAGAAAGACAGATGGCCATGTACTGTATTACCCATACAAACACTGATAAACAATAAAACCATAGGCTCTTGGCATCAGGAATACCTACAGAATTTGATTTGATGCCCCTGCTTAGGTCAGTATTTGGTTCCGTCCTCCACCCTTTGCTCCCCATCTGGCCTCCATTGTCTGGTAGCCCTGAGCGACAGGCGGTATTGTTCCCATGAAGACAGTTGCCGTGGTGGCACACTCCTATGAGGACACACACACTCACACATACACACACACACACACACACACTCCAGCCACTTCACTCACCTGTTTCCTGTATGTGTTCCTGCCAGACGGGCGGTGTCGCGCCAGGAAGTGCGCCGTCTCATCAGGTCATGTTGCTTCTCTTCAGGCTGGCAGGCGTCTCGCTCATGAAATTTCCCATGTGAAACAGGCACGGCTGGATATGAGTTTACTCACTGATTTCCTCCAATTATCCAATTAAAGTGTGTTTTGTGAGATTTTTTTAATGCTTCTCAGAGATGCAACATGAAACAAAAACGTGTGTTTCCTCAAAGTAATTTTCAGATGCAGGGAGGAGGATAGACCTCAACTTTTCAGTCACGTGTAAGGTGAGGATTTCAGTACGAGACGGTGAACCCAAATCCCTTAAAAATTGCAAGACATGAAGAGTTCACCTCAAAATGTAAATAAGATCAAATCAAATCTGTATTTTAGATTAAGTTTGTTGATCCAAAGAATCAGCTAATTAGCCATTAGCTAGCTCCATCTCAACTTTCCCACAAACTAAAGAAGATGCCAGTCATCCTCTTTTAAGATTGTGCAGAATAATCATACTTATATGTACAGTTATATGTGCGTATGTATACACGATATGTGTACCTCTTTTTCTGCTACATTAACATATATACATAAACTGAGAAGTGTTTTGGCATCTGATAAGCCATCACTGGTCTTTCCCTCAAACTGGACTTCCTGGATTGTATTTCAATGTCTCACCGGTACCTGAAGCAACACGCCCCCGCCAATTGAGCCCCATGCTTTGCTTTTTGGCTGCTGTTTGGGAATTGTGACTGACAAGAAGCTGGGTGTAAGCTTCTCCCCTAAGTTACACCTTTAGTCCACAGATCTGCAAGGACACTCATGAACAACTAATACATGGTCTTTTCTAACTCACCTAAGTGTGGTGTGCAGGACCAGTAAAGTAAATTATCAAGTTATCAAGTGAATGAACACATAGATAAATAAACTTGTTTCTGAGGAGAAGCCTCTACCGTCTTGCAGTCAGTTAATGTGATTCATTCAGTGATTCATACTAGCACTCTGATCAAGTTGATAAGACCAGAAGAATCATATCCAAAGTGTGTGCGTGTATGTATTAGAATAAAAGTTCTAGACACTGTTAATGTGTGTGTGTGTGTGCTGGTGTTTTAGCCTGACTGACTTTAGGCTGTCAGTGCTCATTAGGATAATGACTGTGGGATCTGGCAGGTGTCCAAACTTTGAGAGAGGGATGGTTGGAGGAGGGAGGGGGAGTGCGAGCGAAGAGAGTTATAATGGCCTTGGGGGGTGGGGGTGTAATACACACACACACACACACACACACACACACACATGTCTCTCCTCTGTTGTGTCTGTTATAAACAGACAAAGACAGTGACAAACATTTATACCCTGGCTGACACAGATCACCATAAATTGTGATGTACAAAAAGACAAACATACTATAAAATTGGAGGTCGGTTTCCTCCTCCTCATATCATCTGAGCCACAGCAGCTACAGACACATGGTTTATGTTAATTCCCATAATGTTCATGGCCCTTGAAAGATTGTGCAGCTGTATGTATAGTATGTCAGGCAGGGAAATGGTTTTTGACCTTTGACTTTAGCTGAGTTCACACTGAAGCCAAAAGTTTACCAAATATGAGCTGCACATTTATTTTTTATATGTATTCCAATATATTCTGTGTACATGGATTTGTAGCACAAAAGTATTGCATTGCAGCTTTGAAATTTGGAATACCAGTGCTTCTTTGATGATAACCAAATCTTATGTCATTCACCTGAGAAACCTGTCACAACCTTGCATGTGTGTTGGCTAAACTACTGATAGCATTGAGGAGAGGAAGAAACAATGACAGAAATAGAATAATAAAAATAGAATAACAATTGATATTTTGGGTCAAAACAAGAGGGAAAGGGAACAAAAACAGATGTGTCTTTTTATACCTCTGTCAAGTGTAGTACAAGGGTTATATCCTAAAATACGTAACAGATAATACCCAATGACTTGAATGTTGTAGGAGTAATCCATAGTATCATGGAACGTACAACCAGAAGGTATTATCCCTCTTATGACATGGACTGCCAATATGTCATCAAATCAAAAATATTAGTTGTTAATTAACTTATATAACAACATTTTTATCCCGTTTTTCAGACTGACATATCATGAAATAGGTTTTGCCATACCTAACATAACTGGCAACGTCCTCTTTTTCCTCATCTCAACACTAGTTTATTTTAATGTCCGGATTCTCACAAATATCAAACAGGTTCAAATTTGTGCCGTTCTCTTTAGGTTATTTGTCTCATTTTATATCGATTACCCAGACAACACAAACTCAAAGCTCTTTAGCTTAACTGCTAAACTGTTACTGTCATCTCCTACAGCTAAGTTCGGGGGGTATGCTACTAACAAATTAGTCCATACAAAGTATCATCCAACCACGTCTGAAAGCAAAAGTGTTCACAGCTGTTCCGAAAAGCCACACTTGAAGACGTTTGAGTTCCAGAGAATAAATTATTTTAATAAGGTATGAAACTGCCTGATGGTTTTTCAAATCCATCAAAAATGCAGCAAGCAAATACGGGAATATGCCAAGTGAAACCATGCAAACCACAGCTGTTGTTCCTGTTTGAGACCACAGGCCTCCCTCCATACAACCCAATGTAGATGAAAGGTTGTTCACCTATTCTTAAACTTCCCTTCGCTCACCTGGCTAGTCACTGCGTGAGGTGGCCATGATTGTCTTATTTTGGTTTTGGAAAGTTACAAAAATTGCCGGACACAAATCCAGATAGATGTGTAGGAGGAAGGAGTTTCAGTCACTGGTTGACAATCAAACAAACATTTGATTCATTTGAAACATACTGACATAGTTACATGTTACAAAATACGCATACATTTAGAATGGCAAACACCTGCATAAGAGGTACCCAGATGTACTGTCTGGTTACCAAAAATTCTCAGAGGCCATGGTAACGAAACCCATCTGAAAACATATCAGCAGCAGTTCAGAACTGAGCATTAAGACTTGGACACCAGTGTTTAGACAAGACATTCCTTGGTGCATTTACATGCCACCTCAAGCATTTGGCTCATGTTCAGTGAGCAAGCAGGTAAGTGTTCACTGTCTTGTTCAAGAACATCTAAACATTTGCCGATTCTCATTTGCCGATTCAGGGGTCAAACTTGTGACCTTTCAGCTACACGATGAGCTCTGTTATGGATAACCTTGCTATTGGCATTCACTGGAATCTTGAAGCTATTCACACACTGCACACTGACTGGTAGCAGTGATGATGAGTTGGGATACACAAGCACTCACACACACACATACACAAACAGTCCTGTTCAAATACATTTAAACACAGACATGCAACTCCTGGGCTGAAGTCCAAACAAGACGCATAAATGTGAAACTCTAGTCGTCCCCCAGATCTCTTTGAAGCGATTCTGTAGAGTCAGGCGCTGATGTGAGGTAGCATGTTTGTCACAAAATCCTTCACCCAGGCGGATCAAGGGCGTTCGTCACACACTCAAACATCGCACATGTCTGCGGACAGAGGGATTATCTGTTCAAAATGAAAGGTCAGAGTGAGGGAGCAGCTCAGATCAATGGATAGATGGGATGGATCCTGAATAGAGATTCACAAAGAGGTTCAAGAGTAACAGATTACATTTGAAAGGATTAGAGTGACAAAAAAATAATTGTATTGTAAAGGAACAATGCTGGTTTTGACATACAGCCGAACACTGAAAAATGATTGTGTGCCTTCACATCAAATAAAAAACTCACATTTAATTAAACTGAATTTGATCAGGTTTGATCTTGGTTTGATCAGCACACTGTCTTCACACTCTAATAATCCAAACATAAACCAAAAATATCATTTTTATCATTTTTTTAATAATGTTAATGTCACATAAATTGCAAACTTTTTTTAACCTGACTTGATACCAACCAACTTCAGCATCTAATTAACCCAAATACATTAAATTAATTAAATAAAACCCAACCTGATTAAATCCCAAGGGAATAAGTTAAACCAGCTCTAACCTGTCGGGTCAGGTTCAGGCAGAAAACTTTAACTCACACACACATTTTGGACATTTTGTGAGGTTGGTTTCACTGCTGAGTGACTTAACTGAACTACTGTCACTCCACAGTACACTTACAGCCCCTTTCCGCAACAGAAAGTTAATGAAACGCAACGTACCGTGTAACCATTGTCACAGGTTCTGCTTTTGTTTCCACTGTTCTTCGCTCGGTTTGGGACAAGTTCCTGGAGCTACATTTCAGCACAGCTCAGGAAGTGATACTAAATGCAGAGAGTTCCAGGTACTTACAGGGTTTGCAAGCAGTGCTGTCGATTGTGATTGACTACAACAAACATTAACAGAAGGTCTGGGTGTTGTAGAAATTGGGACACAATAGAAAGCTCAACAGTGCAGGGAGAAATTATAAGAGATGAAACGAGATTATATATTTAAAAAAAAAAGAAGGATCATAATGTACACAGTGCAGCAAACTGAAAAAACTAGTGGAGTAAAGTGGTTCAACGCGCTGGACGTAAGTTTGCAGTGCCCTGTGTTCTCCGTCGGTGTACAAACCTGTATCTAATGTTCACATAAATGTAAAGGAAAACATTTAAAACAATTAAAATGAACACTGTCTACTCACTCACTACTTCTTGCATTGCTGTCTGCACCAAAACTGCTTACCTCATTCACCTACCAAACAGCCTTTACCTTTTCAATGACATACATCCGGTTTGTGGTATTAATGCAACATCAAGCATGTCAGCTAAAACCTCAAAAAAGAGGAAGAAGACATCTGGGATGGTAAAATACAGTGGAAATACAAATACAAAACCTCAGACGTTTTCTTAACATTGTATAAATTTATACTGTTCTACTCTGAGTAGAGCTAGACTGCACATTGTGGAAGTATAAATGACACTACATTTACAGAAGTTGTTGCTTCCTCCTTAAAAATTACTTTCTGTTTTCTGTTTGAGTTCCAGAGAATAAATTGCTATAATAAGACATGAAACTGCATGTGTTTTGTTGACCTGAAGGTCTTTCAAATGCATCATATGTGCAGCAGGCAAATATACAAAGAGGCCAAGTGAAACCATGCTAACCACAGCTGCTGTTCCTGTGTGAGACCACAAGCCTCCCTCCATACAACATAATGTATATGAAAGGTTGTTCACCTATTCTTGAACATTTTGATGGGTGTATGAGGGCACGCAGCTCGCCTGCTGTTCTCCAATCGAGCTGGAGGAAAGTGATCTGTGCCGCGAAACAAAAGGGGGGAGGGCAGAGGGGGTCGATCCATTAGCAGGTTAATGCAGTGTGTGTGTGTGTGTGTGTGTGTGTGTGTGTGTGTGTGTGTGTGTGTGTGTGTGTGTGTGTGCGTGTGTGTGAGAGAGGGGGATGGTGCATGTTGTTGTGTGCACATCGGAGGCAAATTGTGAGGTTATGGGTGGGAGCCTTTTCTTCACTCTAGACCCAAATAAAAAAAACTCTTTTCTAGCACACCTCCCTCTGAGAGAATAGTGGAGAGGCTTCCCAGGAGAGCTGACCTCTCTCTGCCGGTGGGAACCTATTTGTCTCCTTCCCTCTTTCTCCGCCTGGCTCTGAAAGGAGGATGCTTTAACCTACGCTACACCAACTAGAGATCGTCTTAAGTTTCACCTTTTACCAGAGTCCCACGAGGATGCGCTCGGCTTTCTCAGGTTGAGGAAAACATGACAACCTTTTCTAAACAAAATGAGCAGCACAGAAAGGACGTTGACATGAAAAGAAATTTAACACTATACATTTAACTGAGGTACAGAAATGTATAAACATCTACTAATAGGCAAAGTAACGTAGCACTGATGAGCTGAGTTTGGAAAAAGTGATTTTAACTCGAAAGAAAATGATTGATAATCCACCACTGATTGCAAAGAGGTTTCTTTAAACTACACTTACTACACTTACCTTCCATCCGGCCCCTATTTGTGACCTCAACACTGCATACGTTACTCTTTGACATTTGTTATCCAGTAGCGAGTTACATATTCAGAGGTGTTTTTATGATCCCACAGTTATCTACTGCCTGCCCTGAATGATAAGATGTCTGCTTCAGGCAAAACCAGGATTTAAATCCAACATTTCCGCAGCCTGCGCCTCAGCCTGCCACAGCTAGCGTAGCCACACAGCCTATGGAAAATTTGGATTTAAACATTGGTTTTATCCTTCCAGGCATGAAGCAGACATCCATGCTATCACAAAAATACCTTTGAAGATTCAACCCACAACCCCAACTGACATATTTATTTTTCCCCTAAAGTTTTTGAAGAATCATGGCGTGACATGTTGAAGTGTTGAGGCCACAAATGGGGATATCTTCTATCTGAAAGTGGATTTATGCTTCTGCATCACAGTTTACAGCAGTAGGTGCCTCTGATTTATAGTTCAGTGTCGGATTTCACCCGGTGTTGACACTAACACAGCACTAGTTGAATGTGTTGGACGTTATCAGGCTGTATTGTCCTTTAAAGGATAGGTTCAGATTTCTTCAAGTCTGTCTTAATACAATACTCTGTATGTACATTGAAGAGACTGTGGGTATAACACAATATTACACTTTTTATGGATGGTGTTTCTTCCCTGAGCTGCAGTGGAGAGATGGTAACTCAAAAAAGATACTTCAGAAGATACCCACTTGGTTTGACAAACTCAGACTGCTGAAGCTTCTCAGCAACTTCTGCTGAACTTTAGAATTTATTTTTAATCAGAACAAGGATTTTAATTTTGTCCCTTATTGTTTACTTTGGACCAGGAATGGATCACCTTACGGCCAGTATAGACAGGAGGGATGATTACAGCCACCATTAAACTTTCAATGCACATGTAGGCATGTAAGTATTGTATTAAAATAGACCTACGAAAATTTAACATATTCTTTAATTATACAGTATACTCCAAAGCATTTGTGTTAATATTCTTTCGTTCACATTGTGACCTAGAGCAATGACAGCAGAGCAGGAGACAGTGTGCACTGAAATGGAAAATATTCTTCAATTCAATATGTTGTCTACACATCAATAATCTCTACCAACAATTTTTATGTAGGCTAAAAATACCCACCTGTTTAACCAGTTACAATTTTTTCCACATTAGCTCCAGTGTTCCTACGCTAAAGCTGTCAAAGAATAAACTCAGATTTAAGTATTTCTGATGGGTTGATTATTGCTGTTATAAACTTGCGCAAAGAGTCCACAGTTTGCTTTTTACTGCTGAAGGATACACTTGTTGTTTTTTATTTCTTCTATGGTGTAATAAAATGCATACAGGCTTTACTAAAATACATGTCAATAGAAAAAAAGTTGAACCAGAAGAAGTGTTATAGAGAAGCACTACAAGTTTCAACATTGGGCCTTATTCTGCCAACATTTTTCTTACATGCACATACTCACATACACACACACACACACACACACACACACACACACACACACACACACACCTGCACATCTCCTTGCTGAAAAAAAAAACCAGCCAAACAAGAAGAAAAGAAGGAAAAACTAAAGAGGAGGACAATTGTCACCTTGTCCCTGGAGAGGTCTTCCAGTCATATCCCTGCCACAGAGAGGAAGTCACACATAATGTTGGCCAAACGGAAAGATACCAGGGGTTCCCTGAAGGAAACCTGAGATTGCAGGACACCGGATCACCGAGGGGGCCCGGGCCTCCTTCTCCATATCTGCAGGTACAATAGAACCTGCTGCACTAAGTACTATTCACCACAGGTAAGGGATATAAGGCCACCATGTATGGTGAATAAAGTAGGCAGGTCAGTATCCGCTGCTCTTTATTCAGAGGGGATTATGTAATGGTGGCACAGGAAGAAAAGGAGAAGATCGCAAAAACAACAGTGTCACTTTCACCTGCAGGTGACATCATTGCACAGTGGAGGCTCTTAACTGTGCCAAAGGCTGTTGGCAGTCTCATATACTGCACTTAAATAAAAGGGATGTATGAATTATACATCAGTTCTTCCTCCAATCTGGACCAATCAATTTTCTGATTCCCTGAGGTGACAGGATGCTTGTCTAAAAGGTGTACATGGCAGAGTAGGAGAGGGCTTTCTCTGTCTTATGCCTCATTTTCACTGCATGGTACAGCACGGCTCGACTCGAGCTTCTACCTGTAAACACAAAATGTTTTAAATGTAGGACAGGCATCACTTCACATTTCAATTCTGAAGATCTTGGACCACTCAACATTACACAAGCCTGGCCAGACTGGGCATTTGAAATCTTGCTGAGTCTGGTTTTGTTCACATTACAGGAAAATGTTCCTAAGAATGGTCCAGTGGGTAACACCCTGTCTACACCAGCTGTGTTACTACGCAGGAAGAGTAGACATGGTGTAAGAATCTCTTTTAAAGTCATTTATCATGGTTTCTCACCCCCCTGCTCTGCTGCACCAGTGGATAAAACATTTTAAAATAACATTTTCTAAATGTAATTTACACATAAATAGTGTGCACGCTAAACAGGAAGATAAGGACACAGGATAGTAAATCAAATCAAAACTACATGATTTAAAAAAAAAAATCATGTGTGTTTTGGTTTAGGTACAATTTCTCCCTCTGTCTCCTTTCACCCAACACATAAATCATGCCGATATTAATCCTTGTTGAAACTAGTGATGGGGATTTGTTAAGAAGGGACAGCCCACAATAGAGAGTGCTAGCAAAGCCAGTTTTTGAATATGTGTGCTTATAATGCTTATGAAAAATCACTGTGCCTCAGACGAGCCCCTTTAACAGCCGAGTGGAAGTACCCAGGCCGAGCAACAGGCCAGTGCAATGCTAAAATGTAGAAGAGCCTCTTCTGTCAGCTGCCCGAGATCTTTTGTTAGCATCCATTAGCACTGATTAGCATGTGGAAGTTGTCATCTGGATGATGACAGCAGCGTTTCAAACCAATAGCTGTCTCCACCTAAGTTTTCTCCTCTCACTTTTGTGTCAAACAAACGAGTCAATCAACTACCTTTGTCTTTGTAGTGAAAGTACTCACATCTGTCACATCTCGGCATTCCTGCATAGATGAAGACATCAGATACCTGTCTGACTGAGATCTGGGTAACTAATGAGGCTCTATTTGTCACAGCTAAGTAAGTGCCTTATTGTAATGTAGAAAGAGGCATCAGGTGCTGCCATTGTCATTAAGTGTCACTAAGAACACAAAACTGTCAGGAATAACCCCACTACAATGTGCCCGAGGTTGACAAAAGTATAAAGTCAGACTATGGCATGTTACATGTGTCTGTAAACTGCTCTGGATGAGCATATGTAATAAATGCCTAAAAATAATTTTAATAAAAGTGTCAGTAACCAAAATGAACACAGTAATTTGCATTTCATGGATTAAATTCTTGGTGTAAACACAGACAATGTACAGCTACAGTGTAAGAAAATCTTCTGTAATAACCCTCTTTGGAAAAGTTATACATACCCCGGCCTTCCCTCTGTCAGCCAATTTCATTTTTATCAACACTTAACATTATTGGGGAAATTAGTATCAAAACAAACCAATTCAAATGTTAATTCACTGAATGTTTTGAGACATAAAAGACATAAAGCTCTCCCGCTACACTGACAGTGAACCGTCAGAGAGCCAGATATACTTCATCATATTTTCTTGACAGTTCAGATCAGTTTGGGTGATGTGTTTGATTGAGCGTAACAATTTTTTCTCTTGTTATCTTTCAAAAAGCTGTCTATAGTGCTTGCCTTTATGCTGGGAAATGTCAGGTTATGCTGTCAGGATTAAGTAGAAATGCGTCTAAATAAAAAACTCAACATTTTGCATTCAGTCAGCAGTACAATCACACAGGGAGACATCCATCACTAAAAGAGGAACATTTTTCAAATTTCTCCACTGAAAGTAGCCTCAACAGAGCAGTGTGTATATTACGTTTATGAGTCAAGTCTCTTCACTGGAAAAACCCGCTGTTTCAGAGTTACTATGCTTTTACTTTTGTTACTGCTATTTCTCTATCAAAAAAACAATTTTGAGGCCTTTGAACTCTAATTAAGCACTTAATTAAAATAGGACAGATGATTCTGTTGTGTGATCTAAATGACAAAATAAGTAATTTGTGCAACCAGCAGTGTGTTTCATGGCTCTGTAATAACAGTTACCCTGCAGATCAGTTCATGCGCTGCACTGTCAAACAGTATGGAAGCAGCGTTCTGATTTGCCACCATAGTCTAGGTAACTGTGGTGGACAATCAATGCTACTTGGTTAATAAATGTGTTCATAGTTTACTTTCCCTCATTTTTAAAGTTTTGATTTGTGGGATTTGACCAAAAGGTGTGTTTGGTGTCCATGTTTATTGGAAGTTCTCTGCAGTTTGTCAAAGGGATTTCTGGTAAATGTACTGCAAGAAATAAATGACGAGACCCAGAATGCACAGTATAACACAGATTGATGATATACCAGTGTCTGAACATCTGACTATAATTCTCCTTTAAATCAGAAGTTAAGGCCTAGTATATGGAAGGATTATGTACTTATGTATAGTGATCTGGACTGTATTGGAACCGTATCACATTTTAGTGGCCAGACATGAGGAAAGTTTCGGTGAGATATTGTTAGGTCCAAGAACCTGTGTGTCATGTTGTTGTTTAATGATACCAGATTTCTGTTTTCTGACTCTGTGGTGATTACACATTATACATTGTACAAGGATAAATAAGGGGATTTTGATAGGGGGATTTTCAGTCACAACCTTGTCATCGGGAAAGCTTTGCTGAGATTGTTTCTTTATTACTCACCTCAAATTTCTGGTAAAGCCACATTGCGATTCATTGTCATAGTCTGCAGAGAATTTCCATCAGAGTGAAGAATCAAAAAGTCCCGTCTTCAATCCCCACGTCGACTTATCTCATCCAATCTGCTTGTCCTCCCAAGCCATTAAGGTCTGTTTCCTGCTGCTATACTCTTCATTACTCTGCTTTCTATATTTCATCTCTCAGTTTCTATGTCTAGTTAATAAACTTTGCTTTTCATCCACGACTCAGAGGACACCATAAATAGACAATAAAAGAGAATCAGCTTTCCTCAGGGTGAATTTATCATCAAAAACCTCTGCTGATGAATGAAGTATCAGCCAGCCTGTCAACACTTCAAGCCGCTTTTTCATGGTTAAGTTATATGTCTCCCTTTCCCTTTCAAACATGACTCATGGCTGTTTTTTGATCTGCAACCTTGATGACTGAGGTATGGTTAAGTTAAGGCAATCAAAACTTTTTGGTTCATCTGTATCTCAGAATTATCCGTTCCTTATCAGTGTAGCTGTAGGAACTGAGGTTATAGGTTGCTGTGGTAGTCGGGTCACTCAAGAAAAGGCTCGTGGAGTTTTAGCTAAATGCTAATGTCTAATGTTTCAGTGCTGAGTGTAATAAACATGGTGAGCAGTGAGAGATGTATCAGTTTCGTCTTTTATCAGAGTGACCTTACGCACGACCGCCCCTCAAATTAACGGTTCCAGCATTTTGAGACATTTGACACTTTGTTTTCTTGCATTTTATCATGTTTGTGTAAGTAAGATCCTGGAGTCTCTGCTGGCCAAGAAATAGTCCGAATTATCATTTTACACTTTGTTTTTTGTAAGGACTAAACAAATCAGATATAACGTGTTAATTAGTGAGCTTTAGAGGCACTTGGAGGCAGATTTTGTTACCTTTGGACATAGCAAGGCTAGCTATTTCCCCCTGTTTCCAGTCTTTGTGCTAAGCTAAGCTGAGCTAACCAACTGCTGGCTCCAGCTACATACCGTACAGACACTAGAGAGTGGTATCAATCTTCTCATCAAACTGCAAGAAAGCAAAAGAAAGTGTATTTCCCAAAATGTTGAACTATTCCTGCAAGACTGAATGCTACACTAGCATTAAGTGATCAGTCAAAACGATACTGGTGACCATATGTTGTTTCAGTGAAACTGCTATAACTTCCTGCTTTGGTACTTCGTGTAAACAGAGGACATTTTAAGCTGTTTGACTAAACTATAAATCCTCTTTCTTGAGAGGACAGCCTCAGTAAACAGGTTTCAGAGGTCAAACATTTAGTTTAACAGGGAGTCCAATTTTAGTGATGAGCACAGTACCAATCCAAATTCATGTACATTTAGAATCATTAGAAAAGTTATGTTTGTGCTGATTAATGTTTTTTTTTTTCTCTTCTTACTTTGTTGTTGTGTGACCTCACGTCTTCAGTAAACCCTGCTAAAATCAAAACTTTCAGGATGGTAAAAACTCCCATGCCAACTTCCCATAGAAGAAGAACTGTTTAGGTTTGGATAAAGTTATTAATCTGCCAACATTAAACTCATCCATAAATGTTTACATAACTAAACTAAACAGCTGAATGAAATAAGTGTCAGGTCAACATATGGGCATTCTTTCTCATTCAACACAGAATTAATCATAATTTGGACAATTTAAAATATAAATGGACTCAAAGCCACCAGTCATGTAATTAACTTGAATTGGGTAACTTTCCCCCATCTCTCCCTCCAGATTTATCACGCTATAAATCTTTTGTTTATCTGATTTATTAACAAAAGCCCATTAGGGACAAACACGGTAACTTAGCTTATGTTATAAACCTCGTGTTTTGTGGCATCAGACTATTTGTTGAGATGTCTGTGTTTAGATATCTATCTTTATTCAAATAAACATGAAATAAAGAGTCTTATTTTGATCTGTCTTTTCTCTCTCATCACTCTTTATTTCTGTCACTCTCTTCTCTAACACTCCTCCCCTTCTTCTTCGTGATTCATTATCCTGGAGTCAACAGGAGACTGGGACTGCGTTTATTCATGTAGGGCCTCAGGTGATACAGCTGCTCTTCATATTAACAGAGACATTTTGAACTATATAGTGCATCACATCAGAAATCTGATATTGCTGACAAATATTAGGTGTGATTCCTTGGGCTTATTCCAGCCTTTGTGACAATGTTGCTTATATTTTTTCCAAGGATAATTTGGGATATCATGTTTCTAATGACATAAATATTCAATATTCTAGTTGACATGCGCATGACTTCATAATTGTTTCCCTGTAAATGGTGCAAATGCCATGGCCTGTACCAGAATATGAAATAAAGTTCAGAACAATGCAAGCTGCTCATGTCTTTGAAACATGCCAGTGGCACTAATGCAGTTTTAAGTTGCTTGTCAAGTCACTGACTGAGTTTAAATTTGCTCAAGTTGTCCATCAGTTTTCCACTTGATTGTCTTGACCTGACTAGTAATTCCTGCAGGCAAAAGTCAATTTATTCAGTCTCAAATATTTCTTAAGGCATATTACCACCAAAGATTTACGGCAACTGTTTTTCCAACCCAGAATCTACAGGAATTACATCCATATCGGACGATTCTGGACATTTACGATTTATGTCCGATGCCAACATTCAGTGACAATGCAGGAAGCAGTGTGCCCTTTATGTAGTGAGGCAGAAAGTATAAAGGGTGTGAAGGTCGGGGTGGTGAATGTGTGTATAGCGCGTCAGACTTTCATGCAGGAGACAGGCAATAGTGTTGCATCACAGATCTGCAATTAATATTGGCCTTTTTATTACTGTAACCACAACCATGATATTTTCCTTATTTTAACCATAGCTACCATTCGCAGATACGCAAGAAAGACAGAATATTTGAAACGTTGGCATTGGATGTAAAAACAGTTATCATTGAATGCAATCTGGGATAGGGTTGCAATTACCACAATTGATAGGCAAAAGTCAGTTTATTTGGTCTAAGATTTACGGGTACTGGACCCTTCGGAGAACTGGATTTCTAATATGACTCAAATTATAAGTTTTCCGTGGCTGTCAAATAATTGTCCATTTAACAAGTTGGGATTTAAACTGGTGTTTAAAACTTTTACAGAGGCATTTTGATCCTAAATGACATTGGATCAATTGAATTTAGACACCGCTTTTGTGTGTCAGTTTATGCAAATGGCAAGCGAACACTGATTGGCAATTTAAGTTGATTTGCATTGTGCAAAGAAACAAACATTTCCTTTACGGAGAAAAGTAAAAAGCCTCTGTACTCAGCAACAGCAGACTGGGTCACCGAGACACAAAACACTTTTATTATGTTTTTACTATTCTATCCAGAGGCTAAGCCTGAGAGCACTTGTCAGGATTTACAGCAGTCAAACAGAAATGATACTAATTAAAAAAGTTTCTTTACTGTGTATATGCCGGAAGCACATTTACATGCACATTCTGATTATGGATGAAAGTCTAGATGCTAATGAAACAGAAAACAGCCTGAAGCTTCGATTCGCAGGTCGTCTGCTGGTGAAAAGAAGAGAAGAAGATCAAGCTGCTGCACGATCAGTCGTCCTTTTGAAAAGAGATTAATTATATTTCTCCTACTGTCTGTCACAGATGAACATAGGTGTATTGAGGACATATGATATCATGGCAGAGATGTTGCAACACATCCAGTTTGAGTGCATGCTGAACACACGCAAACAGACCTGCATTATCCCCCGGATAGCCCCCACCTCTAGTCGTAACTCTAATTGAAGCCTCATGCCAGCAATTGCTGCATTTGCTTTTATAGCCCAAATTCAGCAAATGATTTTAATGAGAGGGGGACAAAGGTTGAGTGATGCTTGCAGTTTAAAACTACTGTTTTAGTGGCCACTTGATTCAAAATAAACGTTTTCATTCAGCTTTTTCCTTGCTAGACAGAAATCTATCAACTAGGTAGAACATGGTAACTTCTGAAAGATTTTCCCAAACTTTTTCATCCTGTTAAAGAAGAACTACATGTCTATTCTTATTTTTTTATTATGACATATTTTGAGATCGTTATTGCTGTCACGTCACAGAAAAAGAATTCCGAGCAACAGAAAACGTCCTTTGATACTTCATGGTCAATGTCTTTTAAGTCAGAGACCTCAAAGAAACAAAATTACTGTTTTTGGGGAGGCTGGTGGAACATGAAGCACATTTGCCCTGGGGCAGCTCTGTCTGGGGAGGGCTCCGCTCCGGCTCCAGTGGTCTACAGTTAGTTGGGGAGTCTTCAGACAGATGTGGCGAGCTGCATGTGATCAGTGCCAGTTTAATTTTAGTTTAGTCATCATGTGGTGGTGAACAAGGCTGACTGATGCCAGTCTGGCAGGAGTAACATGGATGGAAGAGTCCTGCTTAGTCTCTGCTCTCCTCTCTTCCTTTCTCCTTTAAGAAAAATTTGATCTTTGACTTCTGACATGTATTTTAGTTTGAAGGTTTATTTCAAATGAAGATAGGAAGACAGCTTGATAGTCAAACTCTTGCAGATGACTTTTGCAATACACTGGAAGAGCATGGACTGTATATATGTACTCACCGGTCACTGATGGGTTACCCAGTTCCTTTCAAACTGCCTCATCTACTTCAATGATTCCCTAACTCTACCCTCTGAAATGGTGGATTTCCCCCTGTGTGACTTTGAACACCGGTACGAGTTTGTGAGTCTGGAAGCATCTCTTTCATGATGGCTCTTTGATTCTGAGGTAATGAATTATTCAAAGATGAAGATTTAAATAACAGGATTTTTTTTAAATTATTTGCTCTACCTGCACTGTCAAAATTAGCTTAGCTTAGCGCATAGGCAGCACCAGGGGCAGGCTTATGAGGCTTAAGCCCCAAATGTTTTCAGCAATGTCACAAATCTTTATTGTTCATCATGCGTGGCATTTTTTGTTCAAACCCAGATCATAGCTGCGTAGGAACCAGTGTGCTTTGAACTGAATGGTCGGAGCGACGTGCTGACGAAACAGAAGTGTAGTCTTTTTGCTCAGCCCAGCCACTGGTGTTGAGAGCACAATACATCCATGGCATCAGCCGGGAGAGCTTTCAGTGGTCAGCTTTCATGTCCTGACAGTCAGGCCACCAAAATGAAGCAAGTAATGTGAACACAACACGGGACAAATACGTTTACTCAGAACTAAGCTGCAAAAGCTTTAAAAAGTGTTCACTCAAATTGGTAACTTAATATTACAAGTTTGCAGCGCAGTCTGTGTGCACGCGCATTGTGTGTCTACATGAATGTGCGGACTGATTATAAAACATAATCACTTTGTTGGAAAGCAAGTCCTGGACTGTCTCAGAAATCTGAATGCATAACATACCCAGTAATGATGATGATACTAAAGAGTTGATGTCACCGGCGGCCAGAGTTATCTTGTCCCAGTCTTAGTCCAACCTGCAGACCGCCACTTTTTTAATTATATTGATTTAATGAAGCAGCTGATTTCAGGGCTAAGCCCCGGATCTACACGGACCCTAGAACCAGGCCTGTCTTAGCATAAAGACTGGAAGCCTGGGGAAACAGCTAGCCTGGCTCTGTCTCCAGATAAAAAAAAGCCTACCAACACCTCTAAAGTTCACTAATTAACATGTTGTACCTCGTTTGTTTAATCTGTAGACAAACAAAGATGTAACAAAAAAGATGAACATTTCTAAAAGTGTCAAATTATTCCTTTAAATTTCTCCCTCATCCACCAGGTTGATGAGTGTCGGAAGACAGAGTGTGGATGCCTTTGAGACAAAGTGATAGTTACTTATATAATGACTAGGCCCTGCACAGTGAGTGGGAGGGCAGCAGTTGACCATGAAGCAGGACTGTCAAGGTCAGCCTATAATTAGCACCTTTTGACAGGTCAAAGTGGAGGAAGACAGAAGTCTGGCTGCAGTCTAATCAGCTTTACATCAGAGAGTAGGTGGTGGAAGGAGGCACACGGAATATAAATTACATGCATCAAACACACACATACGCCTACATGTTTGGCCTGATCTCTGAACTCACTTCACCCCTTAGTTTGTGAGTGGTTGCCCTATGCTTATATGTGAATTCTGTGGCCTTTTGCGCTTGGCTGGCAGCACCCTAAAGGAAATAATATAAACGCAACAAGTAGGGACGATTTATTCCTTTGTCTTGAACATCTCTATAGCAGCTAAGCTAACTCTTGTCAGTTGCCTTTCTCTCTGCCTTGCTCCTTCCTAGCGGCGAACCATCCTCCATTCTTCTGGTGTAACAGGGTATAACGTTGATCCTTAGTCAAGCCTGCTGTTGGACAATGTCCCCGTCCTCAGCAAGGTGACAGAAATGACTGAATGTCCCAAGGGCTACTGTAATTATGGCTACAGTATCTATCAACAATGGGCGGTTCTCTCCGTATAAGGAGTGGGAAAACCAAAAGTTTACGCTTGTAATTTAAATTCATAATGTTATTTGGTTCCATCACATTTGCCCTTGTCAAGCCACCTGGCAATTTATCAATAGTCTTCCATTTTCAGTGTGTAAATACAAGTTTTGTGCACAATTATTTGACTTTTCCTACAAAATGATTCCTACAAAATGATTACATGAAACAGAGAAGACCAGAAGAAGGCCAAAGTGACACTGATCTTGCACAGAGTGAAATAAAGGTCGGGTTATGCTAGAAAAGAAACAGTTCCTACAATGTGTTTTTGGACCACGTCAGAAGGTGTTTATAGGGAGGAGACGTGGAAATTGTTTAAATGTGACAAAAAAAGCGTATATTTTCAGAAAGGCATTCATCATGTTGCAGTCAGTTGTTCACTTGAAAAGTGGCAGAAATAGTTGTGTAAGGAATGTAAACAGAGGGCTTAAAGGAGAAGTTCAAGTCCTACTTTCTCACCTCGCACAACTGGCCAATCAGCTGGCGCGAATGTCGGATTTGTCGGTTTCGGAAAGTTAAAGAAACTGTCAGACGCAGCCCCCCCAATGCGACATCGGATAGGTGTGGGGGGAGGGGTCTCAGACACTGTGCAACCATCCAACAAGCACTTCTGATGGGGTATGCTGGCCCCTTAAGAACCCAGGTTCAAGTTTCACCTCGTGTCAATACACGGGTGAAATTTAAGCTTTCCCTTCTTAACCTGAGCCTTAATCATAGTTGTTTTACTTTGGCAAGCCATTACATTTGGCCAACAACACAGCGGCATATCTAATTTGTGTTATTGTCACATATTTTGTGGTAGAGGATCATAATCCTCATATAATTTGTGTCTACAACATGTAATCTGCATATTACAGTCTGTGCTCATTTCATCAACTTTTAGGACACCGTTTTGGAGCCATAACTTTTATTTTTTACTCTGTCCTTGGCTCTCACTCTCTCTGTATCTGTTACAAATAATCCTCTTTTACACTCTATCTGCCCCCCCACCCCTCCCCCCTTATTCAGTGTAGTGATTGATGTTATCTGGGCTTTTGCAGCAGAAGTGGTGCACAAGTAACAGCGTAGACAGAAGGTTTGGTTGGCTCAGTGCCCTAAAACCAGAACAGAGCTGCAAGTGTGATTACAACACTCCAGCTCTCTCTCTCTCTCTCTCTCTCTCTCTCTGTGTGTGTGTGTGTGTGTGTGTGTGTGTGTGTGTGTGTGTGTGTGTGTGTGTGTGTGTGTGTGTGTGTGTGTGTGTGTGTGTGTGTGTGTGTTTTTATCACATGGTGGGGACCGCAGCCTGACAGCACAGTCACAGCGTGGGGTCCAAAATTTTTGTGGGGACCAAAAACCTGGACCCCACAAAAAAAACCCTAGATTCAGTGAACAGAGGGCCAAAACAATGCCCTGTGACGTTTTCAGGGTTAACCCCACAATGACCATATACCAACTGTTTGTGTGTAGGTGTGCTTAGGGGAGGTAACTCAGTACCGGCCTCTAGTGGCAGAGGGGTGCTATAGCCTCAACACACACTTTTAAATATCAGAACACACACTGGGCTAAAATGCGCATGTGCAAGCAGTCAACTACCGTGGAGGCTAACTCTTTGATTAGCTGCTAACACTAAGCTAAATTTAAGGTAATTAAACAAATTAACTGCAAAGACAAATTACTATCAGCACCAAAAAATGATGAAACATGGGTTTATTGTGAATGCAGTAACTATATCCGTAATATTCACACACAAAATAAATTCATAAATACATTTTTAAGACCCCAAACTTTTGATTAGTTGAGTAATAACACACTATTGAACCCACTTTTTCCGTCTGTATGTGTACATCGGAGATGCTAACGCTAAGCTAATAATTTAGCCATGCTTATGGTAACTACAAGGATTAGCTGCTAAGCTAGGCTAAGACATGACAAGCTAGTGATTAATCATCCTAACTTCACAGAAAAAAAACATCATCACATATAAAATAATCAAAACGTAAATGCATTAAGGGGTATCTGGTTAACCTATATTAATACATAAAAATGATAATACCAGTTTGTATTAAACGGAGAGACTGGGTTACCTTGATAGAGCTACGGTGACATGCCAGGCGGGCGGAGGTGACAATCCTATGTATGACAGCATGACCGCTCTCACAGGCTGTGCTCACTGCACCAAACAAGCGCTCCCTCACTCAACACTCGTGGGAGAAGAAGCACTTGACTTCGGGATGAAAAGGTAAGTTATGCTTACGTACAATAAAAAATATATTTCAGTGCACTTAATGCAGCATGCGGTCCAAATGAAAAAGAAAGGAAACGGGTTTTGCTGAAGTGCTTAGTTTACTCTCGAGGGATAATCGCGTCATGCTAGCGAGGTTGCTAACTAAGCTAATTGGCTAACATTAATCAGGTAGCTGCAGCAGGCACCTGCCTGGTTAAAAACAGTGGTTAGTCTGGTTAGTTTTAGAGTTACTTGAATCAGTAAAACACAAAAACAACAGTGTGATGTATGTGATTAATTATCTGAACCTTTGTTTCAAGTTTGGTAAGGATCTGCATGAAGTTAATTAAGTCTGACGGACATTTAAATAACCACATTGCAAAAGTCAGTGCTAGTCCACTTATTATTGCTCAAATGTACTAAACTGCAACCAGCAGCAGCATGTTACCCTGCAGAGATTTATGGTTTATGTGGTTATCTGGTTACAATAAAACTGCACTGTATTTGGGTATAGGGTTATCAATGGCTGCGATGAGACGCAGGAAACCTCCTAAAACGGATGCAATAGAACATGCTGCCAAGGCCCTGGACAAGACAGCAGAGTTGGAAGTGAAATTCATCAACTCTTTTAAAGGTATGGTGTTTGTGTTTTCATTATACTTTGGTATTGATATTTTGTAGTTCTATCCTAGCTTACCTCTTACTAGTACTCAGGAGTTTACAAAATTTAAAAAAAAAAAGGAAAATTGCTTAAAATAAGAGTGCATTTTGTTCTAAAACATTATTATTGTTGGTTAATTTTGGGGGTTTTTCAATAAATGAAGCCAGTTTGTGCATGCGTTACTGTGATGTGCAACTTTTAAAGGATTTTTAAAAGGGCAACTCTGTTTTTTTTAAACCTGGGCCCTATTTTTACAAATTTTACTTACCATTAGTTTTGAAATTGGTCCAGTAGATTGCCTCTGCCAGTTTCCGTGAACAGGCTGCAATGTCTGCAACGTAATCCTTGCAGGCAATTACGCCCATGAAAATTACGTCCAGTAAAAGTGCTTGTTTTTGCCAGTGACAGGCTCACACTGCTGTTCTAAGACTCTGACAACATTATGGAAAGGATCCCTGCAGAGGCAGACGGTTTGTTAGAGTAAGACCCTTTTGTCTTCCTGCAACAATTCAACCTCTCGCAAGATTTCAGAGCGAGACTTTTCCTTGAGCGAGACTTTCTGTTACTGGTCAAAGAAAAAGGATCTTACTCTTTAACAAACGGTCTGTCTATGTAGGGATCCTTTCCATAATGTTGTCAGTCTTAGAATAACAGTCTGAGCCTGTCATTGACAACAACACTTTTAAAGCACGTACTTTTCACGGGCGCAGTTGCCTGCAAGGATTGCATTGCAGCCCGTTCGTCGATGCCAGTGGAGGCGATTGACTGGATTCCAAAACTAATGGTAAGTATCATTTTGACCCCAAAATTTGAAAAAATAAAAATAGGTCCCAGATTTAAAAATACCGGAGTTTCCCATTAATTATATTCTGTTATGTGGTTATTGATGTTATGAAATGAATAGCTCCTACTTATGTAGCCTCTAGGAATATTAAAAAATATAACTGTAAAGCTTTCACCACTAATGGTATCTGTATGTGTGCACTAGGCCGCGGGGTGTTTGCCAAGGACCATTTTGGAAAAGTAGACTTTGTGGTGGAGTACAGAGGAGATTTAATAAATTTTGAAGAATCTCAAAGGAGAAGGAGGATATATCATGGGAGATCTGCTGTCTTCGTGTTTGATTTCTTCTGGCAAGAAAGAACATGGTGGTAAGGCTTAGATTGAATTTTACATTTCTGAACAATGTAGTTTTTTGATATCTCAAACAAATATATGGTATTAATTCATCAGTCACTGAGTTACCAAATAATGTGTTGTACAGATTCATGTGAATAAAGGCTTGAAGTCAGGTTATTTATCTATAAAAATCTGTCTACTTAAGGTAATTTCACTATTGCGAGCTGTTTCTTATATAATCTAATCTGAGGAGCAAAGGTAAATTGATGATAAGTACAATCAGTAATTTAATTTTATGAACCTTAATCATTGATTTATTATGTTTTTGAAGTATTGATGCAGCTCGAGAAGATGACAGTCTAGGAAGACTAGTCAATGATGACCACAAGCATCCGAACTGCAAGATGAAAAAGGTCATATCAGAGGGCAGGCCGCACCTCTGTCTCTTTGCTCTGAGAGACATTAATGCTGGAGAAGAAATAACGTACGACTATGGAGGAACTGACTGGCCTTGGAGGAAACAGGTTTGTCAAGATTGAGTTGCTGAATGTCAGTGTGAAAGTGTTGTTCGGTTGAAGAAAGATTGTGCATATTGGCTAAGTCAGAATGATGCAGAATTGTTTTTCTTTCCTCAGAATTAAACCAATACTGGTGTTTTTGCCTATAATTATTTTTACTTTTGGCTAGTTCAGAATAGCCTTGCAGTCATAAACATGTTTATCATTTTAGATTTTCTAATCTTCACTGAATTAGTGTTGACAGACGTTTTGTATACACTTCCATGCATACTGTACATACCTTAAATTTTCAAATAGTGTCCAGGGGCTTTATTTACGTCGACTACAGAAGGTACCAGGCCTTTATATACAGTATATATATTAGATGCAGGCCTTTACTTCTTATTCCCTCTGTTTATTTTTGTACAAAACTTTGTTGTTTTCTGATCTGCACCCGTTTGCTCTGTTAAATGTTTGTTACCGTATTGGGTTGTGGAAAATTCAGTGACTTGCACAGTTGTCATATGGTACTTTAAATGTATCTATTGCCATCCTGTGGCATTTGTATGTTACTTCAAAATACAGTTTGGCTGGGACATTAGCACACATGCGTCCACAGTGACTTAAATAGGACAATAACACTTCAGATGAGTAATTCAAATTGTTGAGAATAGCATGATTATATTATTGAATTTATTAAAGCGATGGATATGTACATCATGTCTAGTTTTGCATGCACATTATATAACGGGCACCAGGAGTGCATTAGATCTAATACATATATGCAAGTTTACATTAGACTTGCCCTGAAGTGACATAAGATCACCACAATTTCCATCTTTTTTACCTTTTTAAAACTACTTTTGGTTAATAATGTCAGTGCTGACAAACTACGAAATAATGATGCTGAACTCATTCTTCAGGTTGGAGAACAATCAACCCCCACTGAGTCATCTGAGGCTGACATCTCCATTACCACAGAGCAGGCTCCTCAGAGATCTTCATTCTCCCAGATACAGGTACTATTTCTTGTCTGGATTTCTCTTCTTGTCTTTCATTTGTTAATTCTTTAGTTTGTAAGCCCTTCCCATTTGATTAATTGTTGAAGCACAAGCACATTCTGGTTTTTGTGGTTTAATGGGGTCCAGTCAGGGTGCTATTAGAAGACCACTTGCACACACACGACAGTCAGGTCTCCTGTTGTTGTGGGGTCCACGGTAACTGAATGATAT